>CM053035.1:176461085-176696085 GCA_028564925.1 Lithobates sylvaticus | reverse complement strand
ACCACCTGCCCCTGCCTGTTCCCTCACAATTGCTGTGTTTACTTTCAGGCTCTATTCTACACTCCCTAACTCGCATAGCTTTAACCACTTCAGCCCCGGACCAATTGGCAGCCAAAGGACCAGGCCCCTTTTTGGGATTCGGCACTGCGTCGCTTTAACTGACAATTGCGCGGTCGTGCGACGTGGCTCCCAAACAAAATTGGCGTCCTTTTTTTCCCACAAATAGAGCTTTCTTTTGGTGGTATTTGATCGCCTTTGCGGTTTTTATTTTTTGCGCTATAAACAAAAATAGAGCGACAATTTTGAAAACAATGCAATATTTTTTGCTTTTTGCTATAATAAATATCCCCCAAAAATATATAAAAAAACATTTTTTTCCCTCAGTTTAGGCCGATACGTATTCTTCTACATATTTTTGGTAAAAAAAAAAAAATCGCAATTAGCGATTATTGATTGGTTTGCGCAAAAGTTATAGCGTTTACAAAATAGGGGATAGTTTTATAGCATTTTTATTAATATTTTTTTTTTTTACTAGTAATGGAGGCGATCAGCGATTTTTATTGTGGCTGCGACATTATGGCGGACACATCGGACATTTTTGACACATTTTTGGGACCATTGTCATTTATACAGTGATCAGTGCTATTTAAATGCATTGATTCCTGTATAAATGACAGTTGTAGTGAAAGAGTTAACCACTAGGGGGAGGGGAGGGGTTATGGGCTGTGACGTGTGTTGTGTTTTTTACATTAGGGGGCGGGGCTGACATCCGACGTTATTCATCGGCTTTCCCAATGACGGGAACAGCCAGAGTAGGAAGCGCGGGGAGAGGTTTGTTTACACATACCTCTCCCCGTTCTTCAGCTCCGTGACCCGATCGCGGGACACCAGCGGCGATCGGGTCCGATGGTCCCGCGGCCGTGGTCACGGAGCTCCCGACCGGGCAGGCATTTAAAGGATCACGTACAAGTACATGATTTTGCCTGCCCGTGCCATTCTGCCACAGTATATCTGCGTGAGGCGGTCGGGAAGCGGTTAATCTCTCCCTCTCTTCAGGCAGCTTCCCAAACTCTCTAAAACATGCATTAGTCACTCCCATTCTTAAAAAGCCCTCACTAGACCCCCACCAATCTTAACAACCTACGCCCATCTCCTTGCTCCCCCTTTTATCCAAACTCCTTGAACGTCTGACCTACAACCGACTGAGTGACCACCTCGCCAAGAATAATCTTCTTGATCCCCTTCAGTCTGGATTCTGCCCTCAACACTCCACAGAAACTGCTCTCCTAAAACTCACAAACAATCTACTAACAGCTAAATCCAATGGACTATTCTGTACTCCTACTCTTAGACCTCTCTGCTGCCACCCCCTCAAAAAACTCCATGTCTTCGGTCTCCATGACTGTACTCTTCACTGGTTCTCATCCTACTTATCCAACCGCACCTTTAGTGTCACATATAACTCTGCCTCCTCTTCCTTTCTCTTTCGGGGTTCTGTTCTTGGACCTCTCCTAGTCTCCATCTACACCTCCTCCCTGGGTCAGGTAATAGCCTCCCATGGCTTCCAATACCATCTATATGCTGTCAACACTCAAATCTATCTCTCTACCCCTCAGCTCACTCCTTCAGTCTCCTCACGTATCACTAACTTACTAACCGACATATCAGCCTGGATGTTACACCACTTCCTCAAACTCAACCTATCCAAAACTGAACTAATGATATTTCCTCCCCCACGTGCCTCTGCCCCTGATCTATCTGTCAAAATCAATAGCACTACTATCAGTCCGTCCCCGCATGCCAAGGTTCTAGGTTTTACCTCTGAACTATCCTTTCGGCCCCACATGCAAATCTTGCCATCTCAACCTCTGCAACATCTCAAAAATATGCCCCTTCCTAACCAATGACACCACAAAACTCCTAGTTGACTCCTTGGTAATCTCCCGTTTAGACTACTGCAACTCCCTCCTCGTGGGATTACCTTTACACAGGCTATCCCCCCCTTCAGTCCATCATGAATGCTGCTGCCAGGCTCATCCACCTTACCAACCTCTCAGTGTCTGCTATCCCTCTCTGTAAAGCCCTCCACTGGCTTCCACTCATCCAACAAATGAAATTCAAAATTCGAATAACTTACAAAGCCATCCACAACTTGGTCCCCGGCTACATCACTAACCTAGTCTCAAAACACCAGCCTACTCGTTCCCTTCGTTCCACTCAAGACCTCCTGCTCTCTGGTTCCCTCATCACCTCCTCCCATGCTCACCTCCAGGACCTTTTCCAGAGCCTCTCCCATCCTCTGGAACTCCTTACCCCAATCTGTCCGACTATTTCCTACTCTGCTTGCTTTTAGACACTCCCTGAAAACCCTCCTCTTCAGAAAAGCCTATCCAGCCCCCACTGAACAACTGGACTTTTTCCACCAGATCATCCCCCACAGCTATTAGCTTTTGTATCACTTGACCCTACCTCCTAGATTATAAGCTCTAACGAGCAGGGCCCTCCGATTTCTCCTGTATTGAATTGTATTGTAACTGTACTGTCTGCCCTCATGTTGTGAAATGCTTCGCAAATATTTGGCGCTATATAAATCCTGTATAATAATAAAATAAAATAAATTATGATGCTTGTCTGACACTCCAATGAATGACTGCAAAATAGCTTTTTAACTTTACCTGCAACTCTGAACCAACTTTGAGGCTGGGTTCACACCACTGCGAACTGGATACAGGATCCCTGCATCTAATTCGCAATAGCAGGAGATTTTGACCAGCTCTCTATGGAGCTGGTTCACATATCTCTGCAGCAGGTCTGGTGCATTTTGCAGAAAAAAGCTGTGCATCTTTTGGTTAGTTTCAGCCCAAAATTTGGGCTGAAATCGGACCTAAAATGGCGAACCAACACGCACCAGACCCCCTGCTGTGAGACAGATCCGATTTAGGTGTTAACCGAGCCTTACACAGTAGTTACCAGAAGTGTCTTTGGGTGTTCTCCTCCAAAAGCTGAGTTCATTGGACAGAAATGTGACCCATAATAGGTTTCTATAGTAGATGTGAACACTAGCTGAATGAGAACTTTCCTAAAGCACTGTGTTTCACAAAAATTGCCAGACGTCCCTAGGAGCAGCAGCAACAACGTCCCGGTACTTACCGCCATAGACTTCAGGGTCACTTTTTCATAGTAGTGGATGGGTTGCCTCTTATTGCTGGGTGCTGGGTACCCAAAACCTGCAATGTCGACCAGGTCACAGAAATGGAGTGCAAAGGTGATAGCCAACATTCCTGTGGTGGGCTTCTGAAAAGACAGGGTATGGAAAACACTTAAAGTAGTAATAAAAGGCAAAATATTGTTCTTCTTACCCTTTAATAAAATCAAAGTGCATCTCATTAACAGATCTAACCTCATAGTCACTTAAACACGATAATACATATCAATAAAGGGATTCATGTGGCAACAAATGCAGTATACAAATCAGATCTCAATAGATAGTAAGACATTGGCATTAACACTGCAAGCTATACCACATACAGTGCTTATGGCCAAGGTTATCTTTAGAAGGTGATGTCACTGGGCCCTGATGTGGCAAAAAAAAAAACACAGTAAGGGACGGTTATAAACTCTGTAAGGTTTTTTTGCCATCTGTGTCCCATTGGGGGAATTTCCCTTCACTTTCTGTCCTACAGCCAAAACAGGCAGTGAGAGGCAATCCCTGAAAAGTGCGGGGATATCCCTGGTGGTAACCACCCAAAATGTAGAATTTCCTTTCGATGATAATGAAAAACATGCAAATAGAATAGGGTTACTTTCGCTAACGGGGGTACAGACAGCAATAAAAATATGGCAGGTGTCCTAATCCCTCTCCACTGTCCAAAACAAAAAAAAAAAAAAAATAAATATATATATATATATATATATATATATATATATATATATAGGCTTAGGCCAACCCCACACGGTGCAACCAGCGGTTGCAGGAAAGAAATTTGCACGATTTCCCCCATCAACACAGACAGTGCTGACAGGGGGAAACAGCAACTGTCTGCTCCTGGCGGGCGGAGGAAGCCATCATCGTTGAGAAAAGATGACTCTCAAGAGCGGCTATAGCAGCCACTTGCGATAATTGCAAGCAAATCTGGGTTTGAAATCATGCAAGCTCAGCTGAGCCCCCGAAGTCGCCAAAAGTAGTGCAGGAACTACTTTTGGAAATCGTTGAGGCATCAACAAATCACAGCCTATTGCCGGCAATAGGCTGCAATTTAACATGTCAAATCATGCCGATGTGAACAGGGGCTAAACCCTTAAATCTGATTGGCTACCATGCACAGCTTCACCAGATATTGCATGCTCCAGTTTTTTAGAAAATCAAAGTGAATGTGTTGCATAAACATGCACAATTGGACCTGTCCCCTCATTGGCTCCCTGAAATCACATCTTACCGCTTTCACCTTCTTAGACGACAGATCAGAGACGTTATTAAGAATTTTTGTTGCAGTCACTTCCATGTAGTAGGGGTTGAGGATGCGGGTGTTCTGGGGTGCCACTTCCCAAATCAAAGGGGGCATCTTCCAAAACCCCTTCCGAACCTGAAACATATACAGTATATAGTAAGAGAGTAGAAAGAGAAGAATCGCAACAGTCTACCTGTACATTAAATAAATGTTGGTAAGCATGACATTCCCATTGGGCATTGTATATACACAGTATCAGATCACAGTTCCATAAACGGCTACAACAGCGTCATATCTTGGGTTCTCCTGTACTATTTAAGAATGAATTATATTGGGATGTATTGTACGCATGTATAGTTGGTGTATTGTGGATAAAACTGAGCCACTGCAGGTTATTGTACAACAGTTCAATGCACATTAACATTGACTGAATTGTCACCCAAAACACAGTGGAGAAGACCTAAAAAGAGTCTCACATTGTATGTCCTTGTAAAATACACACACTTTGCAAATGCATAAACCTAAAATGGTTCCAAGCCTAGACATATTTGAGATAAGTTCATATTTGAAAAAAAAAAAACGAATGCACATCTTTTTGCAGGTAAAAAAAGTGCCTTTTTACTTTTATTTTTTTACTAGGAGCCTGCAAAGCATTGCACCTGTGTTAATCAGATAGTGGGTGACATGCACGACTCCCACAGACTGTCATTGTATCTGTCTGCTCGTACAGGCAGGCAGTTACATGACAGGAAGAAACAATGAACTACCTAGAGTGCTCAACAACGCCATGGTAGTTTATTGAGAAGCTGGCCGCCGCAAATGGTTGTCGGTACTTGTAGTTCTCCCATTCACGGAACCCTGTGAAAGAATAAACAGAGTCACGTTTTTTTTTTTTTTAATCGTGACAACGAGTTCGGTAAGAAGATCCCCGGCTCGCTGTCACTAGAGGCGATGGATCGGGGAGAGGCTGCAACAGTGGGAATGTGTTACATGGTCCACCCGGTTTTAGGGTGGATCTTGTAACACATTCCAAAAGGTAAACATCCTTTAAAAGAGGCAATGCACATATATATGGGTTTATATTATTATTTGCACATTTTGTACCACAAGCGTGTTATAGGTGAAGCAGTCTTGTATTTGACAATTGGCCCAGGATTCTTTTTTGATAATATAAATGAACTAGGAAAATGGTGCTGAAATCATACGGCACAGCTCTTCTGTCCATCATCTGCTGTGTATTGTAACTTCACTTTATATATCACTAATAAAGCACCAATCCATGTGTTATAAGCATAAAGTTAATTTCTTCTTAGTTTATATTATCGTTAACAGCTAACATTACACTGGTTGTTTTCCTGTATCTCTACATCCTGCAAACCACTGGCACAACCATACCCAAGATGGCCTTTTACTGCTTCCATGGTACAGTAGACTGGAAAGTCACAGCAGATTGAAAACGAGTACTTCCATGTTTCAAAATGAACATTAGACAGAAAACATGCTGGTTCTGTACATTAACCACTTAAGGACCGGGCCTCTTTTTCAGACTCAGTGTTTTACAAGTTAAAAACACGTTTTTTTTTCCTAGAAAATTACTTAGAACCCCCAAACATTATACATTTTTTTTCCTAACACCCTAGAGAAGAAAATGGTGGTCATTGCAATACTTTTTGTCACACCGTATTTGCGCAGCGGTGTTACAAGTGCACTTTTTTTGGATAAAATTACATTTTGAATAAAAAAAATAAGACAACAGTAAAGTGAGCCCAATTTTTTTTTAGATTGCGAAAGATAATATTATGCCGAGTAAATTGATACCCAACATGTCACGCTTCAAAATTACGCTCGTGGAATGGCGTCAAACTTTTACCTTTAAAAATCTCCATAGGCAACATTTAAAAAATTCTACATGTTGCATGTTTTGAGTTACAGAGGAGGTCTAGGGCTAGAATTATTGGTCTCGCTCTACCGATCGCATTGATACCTCACGTGTGGTTTGACCATCATTTTCATATGCGGGCGCTACTCACATATGCGTTCGCTTCTGCGCGCGAGCTCGTCGGGGCGCTCTAAAAAATAATAAATTTTTTCTTATTTTCTTATTTATTTTTGCACTGTTTAAAGAAAAAAAAAAAAAAAGAATTTGGGTCACTTTTATTCCTATTACAAGGAATGTAAACATCCCTTGTAATAGAAAAAAGCATGACAGGTCCTCTTAAATATGAGATCTGGGGTCGAAAAGACCTCAGCTCTCATATTTGGACTTAAATGCAATAACAAAAAAAAAATGTGCCATTTGAAAAAAATGACATTGAAAAAATGTGCCTTTAAAGAGGTATGGGCGGAAGTGACGTTTTGACGTTGCTTCCGCCCTGTATGGTATGGAGACGGGTGGGGGCCATCTTAGCCTCACTCGTCTCCATACCCAGCCACGGAAAGGACCCCGATCACCTCCGCCGTTGCCGACAGCTCCGGTAAGGAGGGGGTGGCATCTCTCCCGTCGCCGATAACGGTGATCTTGCGGCGAACCCGCCTACGAGACCACCATTATCGTTTACCGAATCAACGCCTAAAGAGATGGACACCTTGGTTGTGGCAGCAGCTGCTGCCGTTACCGAGATATCCCTCTTCAAAAAAAGAGACGTACATTGTGCGGCGGTCGGTAAATGGTTAAAGAGTATGTAAACCCAACAATTTCATATGCATGTACTTGTATTAAAAAGTATCCTGTTCTCGTTGTATTGCTTCCTTTGTGAAATCCCTGGTGTTCCTGTCAGTCCCTCTGCTTTCCTATTAAAAACTGACCACACTAAGCAGGGGACCACACTGTGGTCAGTTCTCTAGCTATGCTGGGAACTTAGCCTGCTGTCCTCCAATGATAAGACTTGTCCTTAAAAGTTGCAGTTCCAGTGTATAACAACCACAGCCTGACCCATCTAACCTGTTGACATAATACTTCACTCTGTAAGAATTCTGCATTAACCTGACCCTCTACACTCCATGATAATCAAACCTGACCAGAAGAAAGGTTTAAGCTCTGTACACACAAGCTAAATGTCAGAAGATGTTGGCCGGTTAAAAAAAAGATAAAAATAACATCCGATATGCGGCCCATGTATATGCCACCCTGTCTGACAGAAGCTGACTATTTGGTTAGCTTCTGTCGGACGAGCATGCTGGAAAATCAATAGCTGATCAGCGTTCTCAGCAATGTGTACCAGGCTTTTAGTCTATGGCTAAAATCACTGCATTGTAACCGATGAAATCACATACCCGCTTTTCATTGTTCAAAATGATCTTCATCCACTGGATGTCCAGAGGCTTGAAAGGCACCAGCACCAGTAGAGTGTCTGGATTGTTGTCCAGCTGAGGGTCGAAATCTGCCGATTCTGGGTAGAAGAAGCGCAAAGTAGTCTTGCTGCCAACATCCTTCTCATACTTATGGACCGGAGCGTTGTTCAACCTGGCGAGAAAACCTACTTTAGAGCATTCTTACACATAATAATATATAATCCAGGATACCTCCAGTAATTCAAAAGGGTGCATTACCCATTGTATTGGAGGAGGAGGGGAGGAAGGTGATGAGATCTCCCAATCTAGGGAACTGCAATGTATCACAAACAAAACAAAATATTGTCGAAATTCATTATTTTGCGACAATACATTGCCAAACTAAGGTCATTCTTATTAGTAATATAGCATCCTGTTAAACCTTTTTGTTGCAGTATATAAAGCAGACTTCTGTGGATAGCTTTACATACAAATTGTTATCTTTAGGAAGATTTTGATTTAACATAAGGCACATGGGATGTTAAAGAGCACACAGGTAATCCCTTTACCTTCTAATCTGTACTTTTGAGGTGTGTGCAGCTGTATTAGGTACTGCTTGGACCCTAAAGAAGGGGATACACCCCCCAAAGCTTATCCTGGAAATTTGGCTGTTCGTGCAAATAAAAATAAAAAAGTATCATAGACAAGACTCAATTACTTTTACTTTGTACCGTATATACTCGAGTATAAGCCGACCTGAAAATAAGCCGAGGCACCTAATTTTACCACAAAAAACTGGGAAAACTTATTGACTCGTGTATAAGCCCAGGGTGAGAAATGCGCAGCTACTGTAAGTGCAAAAGAGGGTCAACAATGCCCATTTGCAGCCTCACTGTGCCCAGTTGCATGCCATAGATCCCCCGAACTTCAAACTTGGCAGTTAAGGGTTCCTAGATGCCCCCTAGCTGAAGCCAAAATGTAGGGTCTCTGGACCCAAAGGGTCCCGAAATGACATTGCTGCAGATGGACACAGTTGACCGACTTTGGGGCCCCGTATGTCGGGGCCACTTGGTGCTAGGTACCCCATTTGGTATGCAAACCCAGTGGAACTATCACTACAACATATCCAAAGATGGGGTTCTTAATACCAAGTGGCCCAGAGATACGGGGCCCCAAATTCGGGTTGGAAAATGTAATTCTCTGCTGCAGAAAAGTGCTTGACTTGAGTATAAGTCGGGGGGGGGGGGGGGGGTTGGCGGGGCATTTTCAGCACAAAAAAATGTGCTGAAAAACTCTGCTTATACTCGAGTATATACGGTAACTTATTGTCAAAATAAACTTACTAAACCTTTTACTGTGAGCAGAGTAATTGTAATGATCACTGTGAAACTGGGCCATATATTATGATTATTATTATAATATATTATTAATATATAATTAATATAATATATATTATTAATTATATTATTTTTTTTTTTTTTTTTTACTGTAGCCACCTCAGATAGGGCTTTATACTATTTAACATATGCCAATTTTGTAAATGGCAGGTTTAAAAAAAATCAAAAGAAAAAAAAAAAAAAATCAGGGCAGCATGTATGGGAGAGGGGCAGTTCAATGAAGGGTCTCTTGTATGCTTTACTTCCCACTTACCTGATGACCATGTCGTATTTATTGATGGTTTCACCCAGAGAGCTGTTCTTCAGCCGATGACCATTCCCGACCACAACACACCTTCTACAAGACAACCTGCAAGAAGCAGCATTCTAATCCATCAAGCTGATAAAATAGTTCAGACATACAACATGATATTACATTTAAGGCGTCATGCACACTGACACTCCTGCGTTTACCTTTTTCTAAAAAAGGTAGAGAAGTGGTGTGACAAACAACTTCCATGCTTCCCAGAGCATTTTTTCCTGCGTTTTAGATGTTCCTCCATTAAAACCGATCTGCGTTTAGTTACTTGGGGAAAAAAAAAACTCTAAACACAGCTAATCTGATGGCACTCAAACACAGGTAAATGCAGAGTATGAATGACGCAACAGAGAAAAATCATTTTGGTGATTTAGAACACACATACATGCAGGTTTGTCACGGCCAGTGTGAATGAGGCCTCACAGACAAAAGGAGTGGAAATGTACATTATGTTGCAGCCTTTCTATAAACAGCCCAAACAAACACTTGGAATCCCCTCGTGTTTTTTTTTTATTATTATTGACAAGAATTCCGCTCAGCAAATATTCAGACAAACTGCACCAGGTTGTAGGGTTGTTTGTGCATGTATGGAAATGCATCGCGTGTGCCTCAGGTCTCTGCCAGGTTCTATGCATCTGCATGCATGTGAAATCTTGACGTTACTCTTGAAACCTGCATTAAAGTGGTTGTAAACCTCAGTCATGAGGTTATGCTATGCATACTAGCTCATTATGCCTTTGCCTTGCAGGTTCCATTTTTAAAGTTCAGCCTAGTGCTGGGAAAAAGTGTCCTTCCTGTATCAGGAATGCGTTCACGGCACTGCACTTAGGCCCTGCCCCCTCCAGAAAAAATCCTGCCCCTCTTTTCATTTAAAAATTTTCCCTGCGGCGCTTACAGGTCTACAAACCCAACACGAGGGGGGGGGGGGAGAGACCTGTTTAGCAGCAGGCACACAACAGTAACAGCAGTCAACAGTAACAATAGTTAATAGTAGCAGTACCAGTGGGACCTCCGGGGGGTGTAATGTAAGGGGGGGTACACCGCTGATGTCCCCCTAACCCTCTGGTCCCTTCAGGGGGAGAAAGAACACATTTGGCAGATTTATTTTACCTGAGAAAAATCCCCCTACACACGCTGCTGCAGCCACACACAGACTGACTGAGCTTTACAGTGAAGACAACAGAGTAAGGTATGTGCATAGACTCCCTCTAGTGGAGAAGGCATGACAATTTTTTTCCCCCTAATATAAGAATAAATAGGTGGACTTTTCAGTTCCTAAGTTTCTTATCTTACCTTACCCCCGCCGCAGGGTTTGCTGAATTAACAGACAATCCAACCTTCACCCATCACGGCGGGCTGCGTTTTGCAAACCTTCAAGGACCGGGTCCCTAAATAACGGGGTTCCACTCCCTTGGATCCGTAAAAAGCACCCCACCAGTAAATCTTTAGGTAATGTAGCAAGACCTAAGCCCTGGGTTCCCGGGGTACAGGCCTACAAAGATAGGTGTTACAGGCAAAACCTTGTGCTTTGTATACGAGGCCACAGGTACGATCCACTTAGGCCTCAGTGGCACTTTGGATGGATCTGGTCTAGGGGGGCCATTTAAATCCAGCATGGGATCCCCTCCTGGAGCTCCTCAGAGCACAACTTCACACATGACAAACACAAAAAACTGATGTGCTCCTGGAAGGAGGAGGGGTTATGTAGGGAGTGAACTTCCTGGATTGGGTATACCAGTGTCCATCACCTGAAGGTGGCCTATAACCCATTGAGTAATTACTTAAGGCTCTGTGTCCCATGATGTACGATAAAGAAAATATTTTACTGCTATTCTTTTTCCAGGGTCCAGCTATGACACCAGATAGCATATAACCGTATAGATTAATAACTCCATATATTCATACCAAGAGGCAGGTGGTCCCTGCCTTGATGACAAAAGCCCAAATGGCCTTCAAAATCTCCATGACATTTTAAATAACGATGTCTCCCAACATTCAGTCCATGTGTGCCCATGTGAATGGGGCTTTAGACAGCAGTGGCGGTTTGTGCTTTAGTGAAATCAGGAAACCCGCATGACTGCCAAATAAAAAATGTTGTCTACTGCACACCACGATTTCCTCAGGGCTGATTTACACCACATTGTGGTGCAGGAAAGGTGCATTTCCTACGCTACAGGTGAACATGCTGTGCATGCTCAGATCACATTACTGTTGACAGACAGGGGAGACATTTATAACAGAGGAGAACTCTAGGGTCTCTTCTCTTATAAAAACCCGGCCTGTCATCAGTTTTTACAATTTTTACTTTACTACCACTTAAATATATTTATAAATAACACCCTCAGTTTGGTGGAAAATATTTATAATTCTAGATTAATGTAAATAAATGGTGATAGGCTTTGCTTTGCAACGTTCAATACATCATAAACTGTTTTTATTATTGCTCCACCCCAGTACTTATCTGTTATCAATAATAGAATCCAGTTCCAACATCCTCATTACTGTTTTGTGTGGCATTAAGAAAAGAAAAATTATCAGCCTGGAAAAAGGGGGAGGGGGGGGGGGGGTAGTTTATATATTTTTTTGTAACAAATGTATCCACTAATTTAAAGGGCTTCAGTGATATTGGCTCCATATAGTGCCACATCCCTCAAATTGTTATAGAACCAAAAATTCCCCTAGAGGCTATTGTGGATAAACTACCATACTCTTTTGCGCTAATAAGCGCCCATTTTGTCTAATGGTATAATACATCTTACCTATCAATCCATTTCCTGCATATCCCCAATGAAACATGACATGACCACAGCTTACGTCCTCATCCCAGCACGCTATCTCCCTGACAAGCAGTGCACTGGCTCTTTTATTCACACACACAAAGGAAGTCATAAACAGGAAGCCCTGCCCCAACAGCCAATCGCTTTGTCCACAGGATGTGACAACACAGGATGTGAATAGGGTTGCCACCCGTCCGGGATTCACCCGGACAGTACGGGTTTTGAATCCTGTGTCCGGGGATCAGTCCGCCTGAGCCCCGGACACAGTGCTGAGGAGTCTCCTATTATTACTTTGTATTGGGGTTTCCCATGCAAGTGTCTCCCTCCCTGTCTGCACTGCCCGGCACTCTGGCCGAGTCTCCGGCGCATTTTAACTTAAGTTGTGACAACTTGCAGGGCAGCTGTGAGGGGGGAGAGACGCGCCAGTGCCTACTCCATGCAGACACACAGCCTCGGCTCTTCCCCTCTGCAAGCCGATCATGTGACCTGTCCAGAAAGCAAGAAGAACAGATACGGAGCCTGCCGAGCGAGCTAAGGGGACACAGACAGACCGCTGGGTGTGTGCAGAGCTGAGGGTCTTTACTCTCCTGCAGCTCACAGTCCACAAGCTCTCCAGTGTGGGACTGTTATGCTGGTCTTTCCAGGGACATGTCTGCTGATTGAAGATCGCAGTCTAGTTCTCCCTGCAGCACCATCCTGGTATAATTACTTCATTGTGCAGTGTTCACTCAGTAGCCTTTATTTAATAGCTTTTCTTCTCTAATTGTGGGGTGCCTGTGGATTGCTTTGATTTTGTTTTTGTTTTTTTTTTTTGGCAATTAAAGTCCACTGCCCCACTGGCACCGCACTCTGCCCTCCTCGGCCCCACTGACACCGCACTCTGCCCTCCTCGGCCCCACTGACACCGCACTCGGCCCCACTGACATCATCCACTGCCCACTTGCCCCACTGACACCGCACTCTGCCCCACTAACACCGTCCTCTGCCCCACTGACTCCACCCTCTGCCCCACTGACTCCACCCTCTGCCCCACTGACTCCGCCCTCCTCTGCCCCACTGACTCCGCCCTCCTCTGCCCCACTGACTCCGCCCTCTGCCCCACTGACTCCGCCCTCCTCTGCCCCACTGACTCCGCCCTCTGCCCCACTGACTCCGCCCTCTGCCCCCCTCTGCCCCACTGACTCCGCCCTCTGCCCTCCTCTGCCCCACTGACTCCGCCCTCTGCCCTCCTCTGCCCCACTGACTCCGCCCTCTGCCCCACTGACTCCGCCCTCTGCCCTCCTCTGCCCCCGCCGACACCGCCCTCTGCCCTCCTCGGCCCCCGCCGACACCGCCCTCTGCCCTCCTCGGCCCCCGCCGACACCGCCCTCTGCCCTCCTCGGCCCCCGCCGACACCGCCCTCTGCCCTCCTCGGCCCCCGCCGACACCGCCCTCTGCCCTCCTCGGCCCCCGCCGACACCGCCCTCTGCCCTCCTCGGCCCCCGCCGACACCGCACTCTGCCCTCCTCGGCCCCCGCCGACACCGCACTCTGCCCTCCTCCGCCCCCGCCGACACCGCACTCTGCCCTCCTCGGCCCCCGCCGACACCGCACTCTGCCCTCCTCGGCCCCCGCCGACACCGCACTCTGCCCTCCTCGGCCCCCCCCCCGACACCGCACTCTGCCCTCCTCCCCCCCCCCCCCGCCGACACCGCACTCTGCCCTCCTCGCCCCCCCCCCCCCCGCCGACACCGCACTCTGCCCTCCTCGCCCCCCCCCCCCGCCGACACCGCACTCTGCCCTCCTCGCCCCCCCCCCCCGCCGACACCGCACTCTGCCCTCCTCGCCCCCCCCCCCCCCGCCGACACCGCACTCTGCCCTCCTCGCCCCCCCCCCCCCGACACCGCACTCTGCCCCCTCGCCCCCCCACACCGCCCTCTGCCCTCCCCCCCCCCGACACCGCACTCTGCCCTCCTCGCCCCCCCCCGCCGACACCGCACTCTGCCCTCCTCGCCCCCCCCCCCCCCGCCGACACCGCACTCTGCCCCCCTCGGCCCCCCCCCGCCGACACCGCACTCTGCCCTCCTCGCCCCCCGACACCGCACTCTGCCCTCCTCAGCCCCCGCCGACACCGCCCTCTGCCCCCCCCCCCCGCCGACACCGCACTCTGCCCTCCTCGCCCCCCGCCGACACCGCACTCTGCCCTCCTCGGCCCCCGCCGACACCGCACTCTGCCCTCCTCGGCCCCCGCCGACACCGCACTCTGCCCTCCTCGGCCCCCGCCGACACCGCACTCTGCCCTCCTCGGCCCCCGCCGACACCGCACTCTGCCCTCCTCGGCCCCCGCCGACACCGCACTCTGCCCTCCTCGGCCCCCGCCGACACCGCACTCTGCCCTCCTCGGCCCCCGCCGACACCGCACTCTGCCCTCCTCGGCCCCCGCCGACACCGCACTCTGCCCTCCTCGGCCCCCGCCGACACCGCACTCTGCCCTCCTCGGCCCCCGCCGCCACCGCACTCTGCCCTCCTCGGCCCCCGCCGACACCGCACTCTGCCCTCCTCGGCCCCCGGCGACACCGCACTCTGCCCTCCTCGGCCCCCGCCGACTCCGCACTCTGCCCTCCTCGGCCCCCGCCGACTCCGCACTCTGCCCTCCTCGGCCCCCGCCGACACCGCACTCTGCCCTCCTCGGCCCCCGCCGACACCGCACTCTGCCCTCCTCGGCCCCCGCCGACACCGCACTCTGCCCTCCTCGGCCCCCGCCGACACCGCACTCTGCCCTCCTCGGCCCCCGCCGACACCGCACTCTGCCCTCCTCGGCCCCCGCCGACACCGCACTCTGCCCTCCTCGGCCCCGCACTCTGCCCTCCTCGGCCCCCCCCGACACCGCACTCTGCCCTCCTCGCCCCCCCCCCCCGCCGACACCGCACTCTGCCCTCCTCGGCCCCCCCGACACCGCACTCTGCCCTCCTCGGCCCCCGCCGACACCGCACTCTGCCCTCCTCGGCCCCCCCCCCCGACACCGCACTCTGCCCTCCTCGCCCCCCCCCCGACACCGCACTCTGCCCTCCTCGGCCCCCGCCGACACCGCACTCTGCCCTCCTCGGCCCCCCCGACACCGCACTCTGCCCTCCTCGGCCCCCCCCCCGACACCGCACTCTGCCCTCCTCGGCCCCCCCCGACACCGCACTCTGCCCTCCTCGGCCCCCCCCGACACCGCACTCTGCCCTCCTCGGCCCCCCCCCCCGACACCGCACTCTGCCCTCCTCGGCCCCCCCCCCCCCGACACCGCACTCTGCCCTCCTCGCCCCCCCCCCCGACACCGCACTCTGCCCTCCTCGCCCCCCCCCCCCCCCCGCCGACACCGCACTCTGCCCTCCTCGCCCCCCCCCGCCGACACCGCACTCTGCCCTCCTCGCCCCCCCCCCCGCCGACACCGCACTCTGCCCTCCTCGCCCGCCGACACCGCACTCTGCCCTCCTCGGCCGCCGACACCGCACTCTGCCCTCCTCGGCCGCCGACACCGCACTCTGCCCTCCTCGGCCGCCGACACCGCACTCTGCCCTCCTCGGCCGCCGACACCGCACTCTGCCCTCCTCGGCCCCCCCCCCCCCCCCGACACCGCACTCTGCCCTCCTCGGCCCCCACCCCCCGACACCGCACTCTGCCCTCCTCGGCCGCCCCCCCCCGCCGACACCGCACTCTGCCCTCCTCGCCCCCCCCCCCCCCGCCGACACCGCACTCTACCCTCCTCGCCCCCCCCCCCGACACCGCACTCTGCCCTCCTCGGCCCCCCCCCGCCGACACCGCACTCTGCCCTCCTCGCCCCGCCACCGCACTCTGCCCTCCTCGGCCGCCGACACCGCACTCTGCCCTCCTCGGCCGCCGACACCGCACTCTGCCCTCCTCGGCCGCCGACACCGCACTCTGCCCTCCTCGGCCGCCGACACCGCACTCTGCCCTCCTCGCCCCGCCACCGCACTCTGCCCTCCTCGGCCGCCGACACCGCACTCTGCCCTCCTCGGCCGCCGACACCGCACTCTGCCCTCCTCGGCCGCCGACACCGCACTCTGCCCTCCTCGGCCCCCCCACCCCCCGACACCGCACTCTGCCCTCCTCGGCCCCCACCCCCCGACACCGCACTCTGCCCTCCTCGGCCCCCACCCCATGACACCGCACTCTGCCCCCTCCCCCCCCCCCCCCGCCGACACCGCACTCTGCCCTCCTCGCCCCCCCCCCCCCGCCGACACCGCACTCTGCCCTCCTCGCCCCCCCCCCCGCCGACACCGCACTCTGCCCTCCTCGCCCCGCCACCGCACTCTGCCCTCCTCGGCCGCCGCCACCGCACTCTGCCCTCCTCGGCCGCCGCCACCGCACTCTGCCCTCCTCGGCCGCCGACACCGCACTCTGCCCTCCTCGGCCGCCGACACCGCACTCTGCCCTCCTCGGCCGCCGACACCGCACTCTGCCCTCCTCGGCCGCCGACACCGCACTCTGCCCTCCTCGGCCCCCGACACCGCACTCTGCCCTCCTCGGCCCCCACCCCCCGACACCGCACTCTGCCCTCCTCGGCCCCCACCCCCCGACACCGCACTCTGCCCTCCTCGGCCCCCACCCCCCGACACCGCACTCTGCCCTCCTCGGCCCCCACCCCCCGACACCGCACTCTGCCCTCCTCGGCCCCCACCCCCCGACACCGCACTCTGCCCTCCTCGGCCCCCACCCCCCGACACCGCACTCTGCCCTCCTCGGCCCCCACCCCCCGACACCGCACTCTGCCCTCCTCGGCCCCCCCCCCCGACACCGCACTCTGCCCTCCTCGGCCCCCCCCCCCGACACCGCACTCTGCCCTCCTCGGCCCCCCCCCCGACACCGCACTCTGCCCTCCTCGGCCCCCCCCCCCCGACACCGCACTCTGCCCTCCTCGGCCCCCCCCCCGACACCGCACTCTGCCCTCCTCGGCCCCCCCCCCCGCACTCTGCCCTCCTCGGCCCCCCCCCCCGCACTCTGCCCTCCTCGGCCCCCCCCCCGCACTCTGCCCTCCTCGGCCCCCGCACTCTGCCCTCCTCGGCCCCCGCACTCTGCCCTCCTCGGCCCCCGCACTCTGCCCTCCTCGGCCCCCGCACTCTGCCCTCCTCGGCCCCCGCACTCTGCCCTCCTCGGCCCCCGACACCGCACTCAGCCCTCCACGGCCCCCGCCGACACCGCACACTGCCCTCCGCGGCCCCCGCCGACACCGCACTCTGCCCTCCTCGGCCCCCGCCGACACCGCACTCTGCCCTCCTCGGCCCCCGCCGACACCGCACTCTGCCCTCCTCGGCCCCCGCCGACACCGCACTCTGCCCTCCTCGGCCCCCGCCGACACCGCACTCTGCCCCCCTCGGCCCCCGCCGACACCGCACTCTGCCCTCCTCGGCCCCCGCACTCTGCCCTCCTCGGCCCCCGCCGACACCGCACTCTGCCCTCCTCGGCCCCCGCCGACATCGCAGTTTGCCCTCCTCGGCCCCGCACTCTGCCCTCCTCGGCCCCGCCGACACCGCACTCGGCCCTCCTCGCCCCCGCCGACACCGCCCTCGGCCCCTTCATAAAATTTCCACAACAAGACATGACTTTTGAAGGCACTAAACACATGGTGTAGAAATTAATAACAAATAAATATACTGTTATTAAACATACAAGGATAAAAACATTTTCGTGAAATGTATATGACAAACGTGACTGTATGTACACAATCTGGTAGATGAAAGGATAACTCCATATGATGATCTCCTTCCCCGGGTGGTCACCATTGTCATATACATTCCAGGAAAATGTTTTTATCGATGTACCGTATATACTCGAGTATAGGTCGACCCGAATATAAGCCGAGGGCCACTAATTTAACACAAAAAACGGAAAACCTATTGACTCGTGTATAAGCCGAGGGTGAGAAATGCGTAGCTATTGCAAGTGGAAAAGAGGGTCAACAATGTCCAACTGCAGCTGCATACCTCACTGTGTCTATTGCATACCTCCCTGTGTCCTGTGCATGCCTACCTGTGCAGATCTGCCTACCTCACTGTGTACCTCCCTGTGCCCATTGCAGCCTACCTGTGTCCTGTGCATGCCTCTGTGTGCCCATCTGCAGCTCTGTGTGCCGTTTTGCACCGATCAGCGTGTCATAAAAACATACAGCGGCCATTCCAGTATTCAAAAGCCGCGCCGCCTCCTCGTCTGTGATAGGTGGAACACTCAATGTCCCAGCAGTCAGTGTTCCGCTTATCACGGACATCCGCTCATCCTTATACCACGGACGAGAATGAGAGGATGTCTGTGATAGGCTGAACGCTGACAGCTGGGAAATTGAGTGTTCCGCCTATCACAGATGAGGAGGCGCAGCTTTTGAACACTGGAATGGCCGCTGTCTGTCTGCATGACACGCTGATCAGGTAGGCAGATGGTGGCGACTCGAGTGTAAGCTGAGGGGGGCACTTTCAGCCTAAAAAAAAAAAAAAAAAAAAGGGCTGAAAATCTCGGCTTATACTCGAGTATATACGGTATGTTTTATAATAGTATATTTTTTATTCATTTCTACACCATGTGTTTAGTGCCTTTAAAGTCCCGCCTCTATGGGAATTTTTAGTTCTAATGTATCCACTAAGGACTGCACTGTGTTGCTGCCTGACTTATTGGTTATATGTACTGTAATAGTATTAGCTAGACAGAAAGACCAGTCTCCTCTGCTGCAGTCCAAAGAGATTTGTGTCAAATCAGCAATTTTCCAACATGGTCAGAATGCAGGTAATCACGTAGTAAGCTGCAGTTATTTATAAAAAATAAAAAAGACCAGGAAGATGCTCGAGGATTGAAAAACGATAAGAGTGGCATGCAAATGAGACTTGAGAGAATTAACTGGCAGCAGGGACAAGGAAATACAGTGAAAGCAGGTGTTATAGAAGGAAGAGGATGGATGAGGAATAGTATAGGTAAAATATTATCAGAACGAAGCAAGGTGAAAACATTTATACAATTCTAGAAGAGAATGATTTTTCTGTAGAAGTTTTCATGCTTCTGTTCCCCACCAGGGAACTCATTAAAACCCCAATTCCAAAAAAGTTGTGTAAAAATCTACATCTACACAGAATGCAATGATTTGCAAAGCTCATAATCCCATATTTTATTCACAAAAGAAAACATATTCAATGTTTGAGCTGAAAAAATTTACCATTTTAAGAAAAAAAAAGGTAATTTTGAAATTGATGGCAGCAACATGTCTCAGAAAAGTTGGGACATGGCAACAAAAAGCTGGCAAAGTAAGTGGTACTGATATGGAAAAGCTGGAAGAACATTTTTCAACTAATTAGGTTAATTGGCAACATATCAGTAACATGATTGGGTTTAAAAAAAAAAAAAAAAAAAAAGAGAGTATCTTAGGGAGTCAGAGTGTCTCAGAAGTAAAGATGGACAGAGGTTCACCAATCTGTGAAAAGCGGTGTCTAAAAATTGTAGATTTCCATATAATGTTCCTCATAATTGCAAAGTCTTTAAAAATACATCATCATCTACAGTACATATAATGAAAACGTTCCGAGAATCTGGAGAAATCTCTGTGTGCAAGGCCGAAACGCAATATTGGATGCGGCGATGATCGGGCCCTCAGACAAGACTGCATTAAAAACAGGCACGATTCTGTGATGGACATCACTGCATTGGCTCAGGAATACTGACTTCCGGGTCTCGCCGCTCCAACGCTGTCATTCGCTGGAGCGGCGATGACGTCACTCCCGCGCATGCTCGTGTGTGATTTAGTGCTGTAATAAATTGGTCACAAGCTCCTGGATATTATTACAACCTAATCTCGTTTTTTTTTATACTTTTGTTCTAGCTGTGCTAATCTTTAATTCAGCGTTCTTATTTATTTACCAGAGCAGCCCCTTTAGAAAATTATACAGACTGGGACACACCTTCCCCAAAATCTTTGAGGCAGGATTTTGGCTTGGATAACCACATATGCAGTTCTTCTTCCCTCTCACAGAAGCTGTTCTCTTCACACCACATCTTCAACCAGCAGTCATATACAGGCATACCCCACTTTTAAGTACACAATGGGGTTTATTTACTAAAGCTGGAAAGTGCAAAATCAGGCTCACTTCTGCATAGAAACCAATGAGCTTCTAACCTCAGCTTGTTCAATTAAAGAGGTGTTCTGGGAAAATAAAATAAAAGCCAGCAGCTACACATACTGCAGCTGCTGGCTTTTAATAAATGGACACTTACCTGTCCTGCAGTCCCTCGATCTCAGCACCGCAGCTGATGTCTCCATCAGCTGTCGGGTGCTGCCGCCGCCATTGCGGGTAAGGTAACCCGGCAGTGTAGCCTTTCCGCTTCACGCCGGGAACCCTACTGCGCATTCGCGAGGCCCCGCTCCTCTCTCCTATTAGCCCGGCGGCCGAGGGAGGAGGGAGCCCCGTGATGACATCACGGCCGCATCGCACTTCCGGAAGTGGGAAAGGATACCTGTCAAAGATATCAGATATCAGGTATCCTTTCCCCCCCGAGAGGTGCCAATTGTGGCACCGGAGGGGGGGGGGGATACGATGAGCGGAAGTTCCACTTTAGGGTGGAGCTCCGCTTTAAGCTTTGGTAATAAAACCTGGAAGCTTATTGGTTTCTATGCATTAGTGAGCCTGATTTTGCACTTTCCAGCTTTAGTAAATAAACCCCATTGTGTACTTAAAAGTGGGGTATGCCTGTATTCCCTTTGCAAAGAAAAGATTTACAATGCTTAGGGCAAAAAAATTACTTAGCTTGAATGGGGTGGCGGTGTGCTGATCCCCATTATTGAATCATGTGCAAGTAAAATTCCTGTTCTACTTGTCCCTTTGCAAAGTAAATTTTCACTCTGCTCTCCAGCATTCCACTAAGGCAGGTGAAGGTTGACCTTAAAGTTGAACAGGCTTTACTCCTTTATAGGGGTGCAACGGATCGTTGCCGATCCGTGATCCGAACGGGCCACCCCGTTCGGATCGGCACACCCCGCGATCCGCGGAGCGCTCCGCGGCCTCGGCCTTAGGAAAGGCCGCGGCTTCGGCCTAGCTCCGGAGCGGCGGCGGCCATCTTTGTACACCCGGCGGCCTTAGGAAAGGCCGCGGCTTCGGCCTAGCTCCGGAGCAGCGGCCATCTTGGTACACCCGGCCACTGTTTACAATGTGATCGCTCCGTCAAATGACGGAGCGATCACTTGTAAACATACCCTGCATTACCCTGCATATACTCTGCATTACCCTGCATATACTCTGCATTACCCTGCATATACTCTGCATTACCCTGCATATACTCTGCATTACCCAGCCAATACTCTGCGATACTCTGCATTACCCAGCCAATACTCTGCGATACTCTGCATTACCCAGCCAATACTCTGCGATACTCTGCATTACCCAGCCAATACTCTGCGATACCCAGCCAATACTCTGCGATACCCAGCCAATACTCTGCGATACCCAGCCAATACTCTGCGATACTTTGCATTACCCAGCCAATACTCTGCGATACTCTGCATTACCCAGCCATACTCTGCGATACTCTGCATTACCCAGCCAATACTCTGCGATACTCTGCATTACCCAGCCAATACTCTGCGGTACTCTGCATTACCCAGCCAATACTCTGCGATACTCTGCATTACCCAGCCAATACTCTGCGATACCCAGCCAATATTACAGTGGGGGAGATGACGTGGATATTACAGTGAGGGAGATGACGTGGATATTACAGTGGGGGAGATGAAGTGGATATTACAGTGGGGGAGATGACGTGGATATTACAGTGGGGGAGATGACGTGGATATTACAGTGGGGACTATATGGTGGCGGAATTTTCACAGGTTTTTGCAAATTCAATTATTATTTGCTGATCCGAAAAATGATCCGATCCGTGACTCCTGATCCGAGGATCAATCCGATCCGTGAGTTTTTTGATCCGTTGCACCCCTACTCCTTTAGTAAATAAGGGTCAGTGTCTTCATGTTTTCTTCAGAAAGATGGAACAGTTCACACCCCACGGCAGCAGTTCCCTTAACTAGCCACATGTATGGTTCTCTTTCCCCACTAGCCATATGACAGTCATACAAATATTCCCCCTCCACACTGAACACTATGTAGCTACATGATAGGAGGATGTAGGGAAAATAACATGTAGCTGATTTTAAACAGTTAGTGAACATTTGCTGACACAAATACACACACGACTAATTTAGCATAAGAAACTGAATTTGTCTTACCTCTCAATTTCTGGTTGCATATGAAATTGGTTTGTTAGAGCCAGAAACTTCATCAACAGATCCTCTGAAAGACACACACACATACACAATATAGCAGTTGTATGAGGAGACGGATGTATCATACGGCAAATTAAATAGCCAAATACAAGCCACACACAATTCTACGTTAAAACCACTTAAAGGGGAGGCTGTTTTTTTTTTTTTTAAACTGTAGCTGCTGACTTGTAATAAGGACAATTACCTGTCCAGGGAGCCTGCGATGTCAGCCCCCCCCCCCCCCCCCCCCCTGCCCCCCCCCCCCCCCCCCCCCCCAGGCTGATCCGTCCACCGGATAGGGTGACAGAGCCACCATCCTAACGAAGGGAAACCCGTTTCCTACTGCGCATTTGTGAGTCGCGCGTCGCTTTGTGAATGGGCGGCTGCCACACAAGTCCCAGAAGACAGCACACCCTATTTCCCAGGAGACAACGTGAGGACGAGACCGAGGAGCACCGCGGAATAGGAAGTGGCAGATTAGGAAGACTGCCTAGCAACAGCCATTTCGGGTAAGTAAAATTTTTTTATTTTTGTTCAAATGTTTTTTTTTTTTAATTTAAAGGAATCTTTTAATGTTAAATTTGTTTTTAGGGTAAAGAGGAAGTAAAGCATCCTTTAAAATTTGGAACCTGCAAGGCAAAGGCATAATGAGCTAGTATGCATAGCATACTAGCTCATTATGAATAACTTACCTGAGAACGAAGCACCCGAAGCAAAGTATTTTTCACACTTGGTGTTTACAAGTTAAAATTAGGATGTTTTTTTTTTTTTCTAGAAAATTACTTAGAACCCCCAAACATTATCTATAATTTTTTTTCAGACACCCTAGAGAATAAAATAGCAGTCACTGCAATACTTTAAGTCACACCGTATTTGCACAGCCGTCTTACAAATGCATTTTGTGGGGAAAAAAATTGACTTTTTTAAATTAAAAATAAGAAAACAGTAAAGTTAGCCCAGTTTTTTCTATATTGTGAAAGATAATGTTACGCTAAATAAATTGATACTAAACATGTCATGCTTCAAAATTGTGCCCGCTCGTGGAATGGCGACAAACTTTGGCATGTAACAAATCTTCATAGGCGACGTTTAAAAATTTCTATAGGTCAAAAGTTTTGAGTTACAGAGGGTGGTCTAGTGCTAGAATTATCTGTGGTTAGAACACTATTTTCATATGTGGGGCACTTTAAATTATAATTATTTTTTTCTTATTTATTACATTTTTAATTTTATTTTTACACTGTCCTTCAAAAAAATAAATACATTTTGGATCACTTTCCTATTACAAGGATTGCAAACATCCTTTGTAATAGAAATAAAAGCATGACAGGACCTCTTTAATGTGAGATCTGGGGGTCAAAAAGACCTCAGATCTCACATTTACACTTAAAAGCAATAAAATATA
Organism: Lithobates sylvaticus; assembly: GCA_028564925.1. Lineage (NCBI taxonomy): Eukaryota > Metazoa > Chordata > Amphibia > Anura > Ranidae > Lithobates > Lithobates sylvaticus. The sequence continues at coordinate 176,672,215 of CM053035.1, read as the reverse complement.
AAATACAATTATTTTATTTTTTCAATAAAAAAAAAAAAATGGTCCCTTCAAGACCGTTGGGCGGCAGTGACGTTTGATTTCGCTCCCGTCCTCCAAGTCGAGTGGGGGGGGGGGGGGGGGGCATCATTCCCTCACTCAACTTCCTGCCTATCAGGGGAAAGCATCGGATCGTCTCTGCCGCTACCCAATCCGGTAAGCGGCAGAGATTACCGGGACAAGGCAGGAGGGGGGGAACCCTTCCCGCCGCTAATAAAACCGCCCGCCATTAAAAAAAAAAAAATACCGGGGTTATTGGCAGCTATCTGCTGCCATAACAATGGTATTTAACATCAAAGTAGTTATGTGTATCCACGGTGGGCGGTCCGTAAGTGGTTAAAATGAATATAGTAAATTATAATTTATACCTATATACACACACACACACACACACTTCCCCCTGCTGTTTTAATCAATTACCTCACATGCTGACTAGACCCTAGGATGGCATGGTGCACACAGAAAAATCTATATTGACTAGATCAGTAGAGTTTAATTAAAAGGTGCGGTTATCCTTTGCTGTTTGATTTTATACGGTCAGAAGAGTTACAGCTCCATTTGTCTTACCGCTGCCATTGGTGCCATACGGCAGGGAATACTTGGATTCATTCTTCACCCAGAAATAATCGCTGAGTTGCAAGAACACAGGGTGGTTTCTTGAGTAACTGTAAAGAAAACAGACATCACATATAAATAGGCTGAGCGCTGATCAGTCCAAATATCTACCTCTACCTTGCAACACTAATTACCCCCACAAAGAAAAAGCCACCCCTACATTCCTAAATTTTACAGGGAAAAATCAACACCTCCCCCCAATAGTTTTGCATTATCACATGAAACTATACATTATTATTATTATTATACATGCCAGCAGTTTACGCAGCACTTTACAATGTAGAGGGGGACAGCACAATTACAGTACAGTTCAAAACAGACGGGGCAGGAGGGCCCGGCTCGTAGAGCTTACATTGTAAAGGAAGGAGGTGGTGATACAAAAGGTAATAGGTGCGGGGAATGATTTAATGGGGGGTGGATCTGGGACAGTTGTTAGGTGGGTGGGGCATAAGCTTCCCTGAAAAAAAAAGGGTTTTCAGGGAGCTCATAAAGGTGGAGAGGTTAGAGGCTGATAGGACATACTGGGGCAGAGAGTTCCATAGGATAGGAGAGGTTCTGGAGAAGTCCTGAAGGCGAGCATGGGAGGAAGTAACAAGGGAGCTAGAGAGCAGGAGGTCCTGGGGGGAGCGGAGGGGACGATTTGGGCAATATCTGCAGATGAGGTTGGTGATGTAGCTGGGGGCGATGTTGTGGATAATGACCCTGTATGTTGTGGTTAGCATTTTGAATTTTATACGGTGGGGTAGGGGAAGCCAGTGAAGGGATTGGCAGAGAGGAGCAGCACTCACGGATCGGTTAGTGAGGTGTATTAGTTGTGTCGCAGCATTCATAATAGACTGAAGGGGAGATAGCCTGCGTAAAGGGTAGGCCAATAAGGAGAGAGTTGCAGTAGTCAAGGCGGGAAATAAATCAAGGAGTGAATAAGTTGCTTTGTGGTGTCATTAGTCAGGAAGGGTCGAATTCTGGAGATGTTGCGGAGGTGAAGGCGGCAGGATTTAGCCAGTGACTGGATGTGGGGGGCTGAAGGAGACGTCAGAGTCAAGGATTACACCCAGGACCCTGGCATGTGTGGAAGGACCAATGGTTGTGCTGTTGATCTTAATGGTGAAGTCATGGGGGGGACCGGGAAGGAGGAAATATAACAAGCTCAGTTTTAGAAAGATTGAGTTTGAGAAAATGGTGCAACATCCATACTGATATACATATTATATAATACAACATGGAACTCAACTACTCACTTGCTGATCAGAGCGGCTGCTTTGGCTGCCAAGTCACCAGGAGAGCACATCGCTCGGACATGTATGTAAGACCTGTGAGGGGAACAGCATGTCAGGATTGAGTGTGGGTGTAAGAATACCAACAGAGTAATCATGGGTGTACAATATACATTATAAAGTGTCACCTAATAAGTTGCAGCTTCAGTGGCAGGTGGCTGCCCATCATCCTGCCTTCCTCTAAAGCAGGGGTCTCCAAAGTACGGCTCGCGGGCCACATCCGGCCCGCCAGGCCATTTCTTCCGGCCCGCAGCTGGAGTCCTTAGTCCACCTGTTAGTTGTGGAACGTGCGCTGCATATTTTCCCCCGGCAATATGCAGCGCAGGTCCCGCAATTCTTCCCGGCGTCTCACTGTGTTGGCTGCTGGGACCACGGGCATCCTAGCAGCCAATGAGATGTTTTAGTGCAGACCTGTTGCCACCTCCCTGCTCCCGCCTTGCTGTTAATGAGTAACGAGTGTGTAATACCAGCGGGGCGGGTGTCGGGAGGTGCAGCAGGTCTGCACAGCCAGTGTAATATGCTGGTAAAGTACACATGCAAGGAGGGGGAATGATGTGAGATGGTTACACTCGTTCGGGGGGGTGGGTTGAATGGCTCTGATGGGGACACAAATGTGGGGGGGCTGATGACTCTGATGGGGACACAAATTGGAGGGGGGGGGCTGATGACTAATGGGGACACACATGTGGGGGGGGGGGGTGGTGACTCTGATGGGGACACACATGTGGGGGGGCTGATGACTCTGATGGGGACACATGTTGGGGGGGGCTGATGACTCTGATGGGGACACATGTTGGGGGGGGCTGATGACTCTGATGGGGACACATGTTGGGGGGGGGCTGATGACTCTGATGGGGACACATGTTGTGGGGGGGTGATGACTCTGATGGGGACACATGTTGGGGGGGGGGGGGTGATGACTCTGATGGGGACACATGTTGGGGGGGGGCTGATGACTCTGATAGGGACACATGTTGGGGGGGGGGGGTGATGACTCTGATGGGGACACACATGTGGGGGGGCTGATGACTCTGATGGGGACACAAATTTGGGGGGCTGTTGACTCTGATGGGGACACACAAGTAGGGGGGTTGATGACTCTGATGGTGACACAAATGTGGGGGGGTGATGACTGATGGTGACACGTGGGGGGGTGATGACTCTGGGGACACAAATTTTTTTTGGGGGGGGGGGGGGTGATAACTCTGATGGGGACACAAATATCTGGGGGGTCTGATGGCGACACAAATGTAAGAGGGGGCTAGTGGCTCTTATGGTGACACTAACATGTGAGGAGGGGGGGCTGATGGGGACACAAAATTGTAGGGGGCTGATGGCTCTAATAAGGACACAAATATGTGGAAGGGGAGGTGATGGCTCTGATGGAGACACAAATATGCAGGCAGGGGTGGGCTGTGATGGGGGCACAAATGTGCAGGGAGACTCTGATGAATGATGGGGACACAATGTGTGGGGGGTTCTAATGGGGACACCAATTTGTGGGGATACCCTGATGAGTGATTGGGACACAGATGAATGGGGAGACTGATGGGGACACGGATAAATTGGGAGTCTGATGGGGACACAGATGTATGGGGACACAGATGTATGGGGACACAGATGTATGGGGACACAGATGTATGGGGACACAGATGTATGGGGAGACTGATGGGGACACGGATAAATTGGGAGTCTGATGGGGACACAGATGGGGACACAGATGTAGGAGGGGGCTGGTGGCTCTTATGGTGACACTAACATGTGAGGAGGGGGGGCTGATGGGGACACAAAATTGTAGGGGGCTGATGGCTCTAATAAGGACACAAATATGTGGAAGGGGAGGTGATGGCTCTGATGGAGACACAAATATGCAGGCAGGGGTGGGCTGTGATGGGGGCACAAATGTGCAGGGAGACTCTGATGAATGATGGGGACACAATGTGTGGGGGGTTCTAATGGGGACACCAATTTGTGGGGATACCCTGATGAGTGATTGGGACACAGATGTATGGAGACACAGATGAATGGGGAGACTGATGGGGACACGGATAAATTGGGAGTCTGATGGGGACACAGATGTATGGGGACACAGATGTATGGGGACACAGATGGGGACACAGATGTATGGGGAGACTGATGGGGACACAGATGTATGGGGAGACTGATGGGGACACAGATGTATGGGGAGACTGATGGGGACACAGATGTATGGGGACACAGATGTATGGGGACACAGATGTATGGGGACACAGATGTATGGGGACACAGATGTATGGGGACACAGATGTATGGGGACACAGATGTATGGGGAGACTGATGGGGACACAGATTGATGGGGACACAGATTGATGGGGACACAGATTGATGGGGACACAGATTGATGGGGACACGGATGTAAAGCCTCATGCACACTGGAAGTTTAGCCCCGGTGTATGATGCTCCAGCATTTAGGTGCCAGCAAAGAATACAGGAGCACCATCCAGTCCTGCTGTCAGCAGTAAGTAAAATTCTATTCTATTCTTCTACTGTGGATTTATTTATAAATGATTTTTCCGGCCCGCGAATGTGTGTAAAATATAGAATGTGGCCCTCAAAGTAAAAAGTTTGGAGACCCCTGCTCTAAAGCACCCAGGGACCCCGAAACACAGAGCACTCTGTTACACAAATACCAACCAAGCTTCATTGCGGTGGGTTGTGGACCACTATACATTGTCTCATAATTAGCTGAATCTGTGTAGATATCAGACTCCTATAATCCTCGTCACTCAGACAGGGATCTAGAATAACAATCCGAACTGTTTGGCAGCCTGGATCACATGACTAGCTGAACACAAATTCTGAGGCAGGTAAAAACATTCTAACACATGGATTGTGTCTGATTTACATCATTATATTATTGAGTTTTCTTTATTTTGCAAACTGCAACAACCTACATCAACCAATCTGGTTTTAAGATTGTGACTACCCTAACCGATTAGCGATCAGATCTGTTGGTGGATCTGGGTAAATTAACTTGCTTATTTAGGCTTCATGTACACGGGACATAGTTCAACCTCTCCTGGACGATTTAACTTGACAGCTAGAAACCGGCGCCTAAAAACGTCTGTTTAGCCGTGTGTACGTCTAGAAGCGTTTGATCTCAGGCGAGTATTACATAATGAGCTAGTATGCTATGAATACTAGCTCATTATGCCTTTGTCTTGCAGGTCTTTTTTTTTTCCATGTGGGTTTACAACCAATTTAACTGTCGCAGTCTGATTCATGGTTTTTGACAGGGGGAAATTGTGTTACGCATGCAAGGATAGATATATATATATATATATATATATATATATATATATATATATATATATATATATATATATATATATATATATATATATATATATTATTTACCAATTTTGTATTTTAACAATAAATAAAATAATTTCCCATATTAACCACTTCTTCCTGGGTGGACACCGTTACCGGCTTGTACAAGCATTTGATCAAATCGATCTTGATTTGATCAGATGCTTTGGAGGCCATAGTAGAGATATTTTGGTACCATAGTTTGGTGCTGTTCCACGGATGCATGCAATTTTAAAGTGGTTGTATAACCCGCTTTCATATTTTTATTTACAGGTAAGCCTATAATAGGGTAAAATGTAGGTAAAATTAATATCTCCTAAACCTGTGCGGTTTAGGAGATATTTACCCTGCATGCTGACGTCAGCGGTGCATGCGCTCTGAAGGTCTGGCGGATGCTGCCGGAAAAAATCAGAGCTCCTTGCCGGAAAGAGGACTCCCGTGCGCAGGCGGAACCCAGGAGGTGATGCTGGCTCTTCATTCTAAGGTAAATATTTCATAATGAGCTAGTATGTGGCGCATACTAACTCATTATGTCTGTGCCTTAATTTTGCGGGTATACACCACTTTAAAGAGTGACATGTTAGCTAGGTATCTATTTATTTGGTTTAACACCATGTTTGTATTTTACCAAAAAATTGGGTATTATATTGTGTTTGCACGCAATAAAATGTATTTTTTTCCAAACTGTGACAAAAAAATTGCAACACCTATGGTCTCTGCTTAAAAGTGTGTGTGTGTGTGTGTGTGTGTGTGTGTGTGTGTGTGTGTGTGTGTGTGTGTGTGTGTTATTATTTATTTAAATTTATTTATTTATATATATATATATATATATATATATATATATATATATATATATATATATATAATGTTTGGGTGGCCTGGAAGTCAAGTGGTAATCTGCAGCCATATTTGATTTTTAACAACTTCTTAGAGGGATGCTGCGTTCTTTTGTGGCCAGAGCATTTATTTTTTTGTTGCACATTTTATGCCTAAGGTTAATTAAACATTGGCAGATCCATTTTTATGTCAGGAAATACTAGTTAATTTTAGTGCATACAAACAAGATAAAATACCCATTAAACTATAAAAGAGGAGGTTGTGCCAAGTAAATAGATAACCAGCATGTAAAGCCCTAACCGTGAAACAGCAGCAAACCAGTGCACACATTTTCATTAGTGATGCTTTGAAAACCTTTACAGATCAACAATTTAGAGTTAAACAAAAGTGATTGCCTTATTGCTCTCACTCTGGCATGTGCAGTGAAATATAACATACAGAAAAATCCATGTCTTCATATATAGGTGCCCCTGAGGAATACATGTGTTCGTGGGTGCTTAAAAAATCCAATCCAGCGATGTCCACAAGAGCTTTGGCTCTCCGGGGACTCACACTTCTGATTGGCTGCAGTTGTCAGCCTTTGGCTCCCACTGTTAATCACAGCCAGTGAGCCAATCAGGAGACAGAGTGGGGCCGAGCCACGACTCTGTATGTGAATAGACACACAGAGCCACAGCCTGGGAGCGAGCCTGCTTGGGTGCCACCAGAGCAAGCTACTTGCTCTGGGGGCACCTGGCAGAAGGGAGGGGCCAGGAGAACCTGCAAGGGACCCGGGAAGAGGAGGATGCGGGCTGCTCTGTGCAAAACCATTGCACATAGCAGGTAAGCATACCACGTATCTTATTTATTTTTTTAAAGAATAAAACAACACTTTAAAAATGTCTGCAGATGTGAATTGGTGCTGTGGGGATTAGATTATAGAAATAAAAAAAATAATGATTTCACCAACAATTAATAGTTTTATTTTGTGGACAACTGACATCTTCCTTGACACCCTGCATGGTGATTGGATGAAGCTGACTGGCCTGGTTGTAAATGTGTAAAGCAGCATCAGCATTCACTGGAGTACCAGGAGGTAAAGCCATTCTTCTATGACTGGCTTTACTACCCCCATGGCACCTTGGGCATGGGGAAATGCTTGGGCTTCTATGCTAGACATCTGCTAGATTATTTGCATTTTGCATGTATAAAGGTTCTATCTATTTCATATCAGTGTAGATATAATGGAGGAAATGTGTACATACCTCGGTATGTATGCTTCCACATGAAGATACCACAACATTCCACAGCAGAATGCAATACTAATGAATACGGCCCCCGCCTTCCATCCTGCAGGCAGCACACAAATTACATTACATCAGAGATAATAGCAGCAGAGCTTAAAACCATTTTTATCTATTTTCATTCTACTCAATATTACACATAAAAAACTGTAGTACAAAAACCCTGCACTTTTATTTAAAAAAAAAAAAAAAAAAAAAAAAAAAAAAACTGTGAAAGAGCAGCTATCACTCCACAGAAATCGCCACACTAATATCAATAAATGTATACCTACTAACAGTGGAGCGCTCTTTAATATAAATGATCAAATGTGCATATAAAGCCCATAAATTACATAATCATCATAAATCATGTGCAATAAAACAGGGTAAAGTGTGAAAACAAACCCATATATCATCCAATTACGTTGTAAGTAAAAAAAAAAAAAAAAAGTGACAACAGTCCCATATATCATCCAATTAGAAGTGTCCAAAAAAATAAAAATAAAAACACCACCACGGTTTATGTGCATACAAGTAAAGGTAAGCCTTCCACAGTATTAGAAATGTTCTACCATGGATCACCCACATGACCAATCAGGCGTCTCCTAACCTGATGTGGTGGACCCCTTAAAATAATCAAGGTGGTCAAAGACTTTTTTTTTTCACATAAGCAACAGATCAGCAGCACCCAGGTCACATCTCCATGTTCTGCAGCTCTTGCATAAAAAAAGCTCAAAGAGATATATGCAAAGATCATCCAATTGTGTAATATTGACTTTTTAATAAAAGAAATAGAAAGGAGTAACACTCACAATGCGCAGACACACATACAAGGCCTTTGCAAGACTTTGAAAAATCGCAGAGGGGGTGGTACACGTGAGGTAGACGGGACCTGTGTGTGTGTGTGTGTGTGTGACATCATCACACTGGGAGGGGCCAGGTGCCATCTTGCTGAGCTGACAGATTACACTGTGTATTTGCATGCTGTGAATAGACACTTGTATGCGTGTCTGCACATTGAGTGTTACTCCTTTTTATTCTTTTATTAAAAAGTCACTGACAATATCACACAATGAAAAAGCCAGGAGAGCCCCACACCCTGGTCAAAATTCATTGAGCGAATAATGGCCAGTGTATGGCCAGCATAATAGGGGACTTCCCTCCCCTTGGAGTGTTGTTCCCGCACTTTCTGATATGTCAATGTGACAAGGAGTGAAGGGAAATCTCTATCTATAATATATATATTATCATCTCTAAAATTCGCCCCTTTTTAACAAATGACACCACCAAGCTCCTCATTCACTCCCTTGTTATCTCTCGCCTTGACTATTGCAACTCCCTTCTCATTGGCCTGCCTCTCCATAGGCTCTACCCTCTTCAGTCTATCATGAATGCTGCTGCCAGACTTATCCACCTTACCAACCGTTCAGTGTCTGCCAACCCTCTCCTCCAATCCCTACACTGGCTCCCAATCACCCAGCGAATTAAATTCAAAATACTAACCACAACTTACAAAGCCATCCACAGCTCTGCCCCGAGCTACATCGCCAATCTTGTCTCCAAACATATCCCAAACCGTCCTCTCCGCTCTTCTCAAGATCTCCTCCTGTCAAGCTCTCTTGTTTCCTCCTCCCATGCTCGTCTCCAGGATTTCTCCAGAGCCTCTCCTATCCTCTGGAACTCGCTACCTCAACCTGTCCGGCTATCCCCTACTCTAGCTACCTTCAGGCGATCCCTGAAAACTTATCTCTTCAGGGAAGCCGATCATGTCTCCAACTAATCTTCTACCACTTCCATCGGCTCATTCCCCACAGTTACAACCTTTTGTATCACCTCCCCACCCTATTAGATTGTAAGCTCTTCTGAGCAGGGCCCCCTTAATCCTCTTGTATTTTATTGTATTATAACTGTATTGTCTCCCTTTTTATATTGTAAAGCGCTGCGTAAACTGTTGGCGCTATATAAATCCTGTAATAAATAAATAAATAAATAAATATATAATATATATATATATATATATATATATATACACACACACACACACACACACACACATACACATATATATATATATATATACACACACACACACACACACACACACCAGGACAGGCTACCTTTATATTCAAAAATCAATAAAAAAATGTTGGCTTTATATACAATTTAAAGTGTTACTAAACCCGGGACCCTGCATTCACTATATCTGATCTCCCACAGTACACAGAACATGGAAATGCAATAATTTTAGTAAATATAAACCGCTAAATCCCTTTTCTCATCAGCAGTCTTGTGACTTCTATCCCTGTGTGGTAAAGCTGGTAGGAGGAGTTTTCATTCTGCTCTCGCTGTCCTAATAAACCTTCAGGACCCCCGACTCTTTGTCTGGACAGTGCTGATTGGCCCTGTGCTGATCACATGCACTCTCCCAAGAAAAAAGCATCTCTAGCAATACACACCAAACTGAGCATGTGCAGCCTGACTCCTTTCATTTATAATCAGAGGCGGCTCTCTAATTAGGCAAATTAGGCGATCGCCTAAGGCCTCACACTCCTAGGGGCCTCACGGCCGCCTAATTCGCCTGTTGTGTGTGTTACAGTTGAAGGCAATATCATGCAATTTATACAGTTCATTTCTATTGCTTTAATTATTTTTCCCATTTTGGGGATGAGTGGGGCCTCATGTCTAAGATTTGCCTAAGGCCTCACAAAGCCTAGAGCCGCCTCTGTTTATAATATTCGGAGAGGAGTTGAAGACACAGGAATAAGGTGAAGATAGGATCAAACAGTCTTTTTACACAATGCAGAGGATTAACCCCCTTAGGTTCCACAGTGAGTATAACCAGCATGCTTTACTGCATATACAGACTGATTTTACTGTTGTGGGTTTAGTATCACTTTAATGGTTAAGCATTTAATTTATTTATTTTTTGGTGGATTGGTCCTTTAATTTACCTACTGCTGTTTTATCAACACACTTCCACCTGAGACAAATCAGAAGGTGAATGTGTGCCCTCTGAAGATAAAGAAGTCTTTAGAGACAGAGTGGTGATGTGTTTGTTATTCCTCTGTTAGTTGGCACGGTTTCTGCACACTACAAGACAATTGCAGACGAAGCTTGGCATAAGCAATTATACACCCAGCTATATTCCTGTCATTACCAAAAGTACACACAAAGTCATAATGTTGTGTTTACAATGTAGCAAGAGCATCCGCCAGAGACGGCGTACCGCTAAACAGCGGCCTGATCCCAACACTGCTGAAATGTTTTCGCCTAATTAGAAAGCCGATTGTGAACTTCGTACGAAGCAATTTCATGACACAGCGGAGCCATAGAGATCGGCATTACACAACAGACAAATATTGCTTTTCTTACAGTTGGGCAACTTGATATTATTCCACATGAGAATTCTAAACAATTATGGCGAACAATGTAATACAAACACTATGAGGTTCCCCTGCATGAAGCAGTTCACTAATCAGACAGCAGTGGCCAGGCCGCAGCTCCTTCACACCACAGGCGGTCTCATACACTTTCAAGCAGCGGCAGAGAATGTAAGAACATGCAATAACACAATTCTGGTGTGGACGAGCCCCTAATGCAGTGATGGCGAACCTATGGCACGCATGCCACAGCTGGCACGCAGTGCCATCTCTGTGGGCACCTGGGAGGGTCCAGGACAGAGCTAGAGGTTTCTATCTCCTCTCAGCCCCCCATCCCTCTCTTTCAGCCCCCCTCTGTGTGTCCCCCCCCTCTGTGTGTCCCCCTCTCTCAGCATCTCTCTCTGTCCCTCTTCTCTTCTCTCTCTCTCTCTCTCTCTCTGTCCCTCTTCTCTCTCTCTCTGTCCCTCTCTCTCTCTCTCTGTCCCTCTCTCTCTCTCTCTGTCCCTCTCTCTCTCTCTCTCTCTGTCCCTCTTCTCTCTCTCTCTGTCCCTCTTCTCTCTCTCTCTGTCCCTCTTCTCTCTCTCTCTGTCCCTCTTCTCTCTCTCTGTCCCTCTCTCTCTGTCCCTCTTCTCTCTCTCTCTCTCTGTCCCTCTTCTCTCTCTCTCTGTCCCTCTCTGTCCCTCTTCTCTCTCTCTCTGTCCCTCTCTGTCCCTCTTCTCTCTCTCTCTGTCCCTCTCTGTCCCTCTTCTCTCTCTCTCTGTCCCTCTTTTCTCTCTCTCTCTCTCTGTCCCTCTTCTCTCTCTCTGTCCCTCTTCTCTCTCTCTCTCTCTCTCTCTCTGTCCCTCTTCTCTCTCTCTCTCTCTCTGTCCCTCTTCTCTCTCTCTCTCTCTCTGTCCCTCTTCTCTCTCTCTCTCTCTCTGTCCCTCTTCTCTCTCTCTCTCTCTCTGTCCCTCTTCTCTCTCTCTCTCTGTCCCTCTTCTCTCTCTCTCTCTCTCTGTCCCTCTTCTCTCTCTCTCTCTCTCTGTCCCTCTTCTCTCTCTCTCTCTCTCTCTGTCCCTCTTCTCTCTCTCTCTGTCCCTCTTCTCTCTCTCTCTCTCTGTCCCTCTTCTCTTTCTCTGTTCCCCCTCCCTCTCTCAGCTCACCTTTCTCTCAGCATTTCTCTCACACCCCTCTCTCTCAGCCCCTCTCCCTCTCTCTGTTGCCCCTCTCTCTCTCACACCCCTCTCTCTCAGCCCCCCTCTCTCTCTCTGTTCCCTCTCTCTTTCAGCATATCTCTCACACCCCTCTCTCTCTGTCCCCTCCCTCTCTGTTCCCCCTCTCTCAGCATCTCTCTCACACCCCCCCTCCCTCTCTCTCAGCATATCTCTCACACCCCTCTCTCTCTCTGCCCCCCCTCTCTCTCAGCCCCTCTCCCTCTCTCGGTTCCCTCTCTCTTTCAGCATAGCTCTGCCCCCCTCTCTCTCGCGAATTGCCGTGTTGGCACTTTGCAACACAATATCAATGTATTTATTTCAGTTTGGGCACTCAGGCTCAAAAAGGTTCGCCATCACTGCCCTAATGTGATATCACAATAATGAATGAATTCAGGGTGCAGCCACGTTAGTATAATTCTTTGCAGCACACAGAGCTCCGTCCCTCTGCATCTTCCATATAGTTTAGGCTGTGGTCAGCAAATGTGTTTGCGGATTAGATAAAAGCAGCTGAAACCTTCGACTCTCCACTGTGAAATATTTATCAATAGCAGACTTGAAAAGTGACGGCATCTAAGGGCTCATGCACACTGCATCTCAAAGAAGCGCCTCCTACAGGCTTTTGAGCGCTCATTTTTTCTGCCTGGAAACCTTCCAAGTGTCCATGTACACTATGGGGGCGAATTACCAAGAAGGCAGCACTGCACTAGTTCATAAATTAATTGGTGCGCCGGAAAAGTAATTAACTAAAAAGTACAAACCGGCGCAAATAGCAATAAAAAATACCCACATATGTAAACTGCAACTGGCGCTAGGGTAACTGCGGTTTGCTCATTGATAATATCGCACGCCCAATCCAATTGGTTCATTTCATCTCATTGGGTGTGTCTTGTTAGGCAATTAGTAGGTGTTCTCAGTTAATTAACCCTTCTGATGCTAATCTCATTCCTATCACTTCTAATATATCTTTGAAATGTTTTTTCCTTTTCTTTTTTTACCCAAATCTTTCAATACATCACAAAGAACAGAGAAGTGTTTCTAAACCCAATACATTTATATTTTCAGATCTTGATCTTTAAAGGTGACCATACACTGCAATCAGTTAGATCTTAAATAAATTAGATTTAGTGCAAGAGCCTGTTTGATTTCCTATAATTTGAATACATTTTTCCAAGTGTGTCATCCTATTTTGCCTAAATACCGAGTTGTATAGAGATTGGCCAATCAGATTGCATAGTGCATCACCATCTTAAGTGCCAAATTTGGAATGTAGATGTGCCATGACCCACTTGTATTTTCCAAACGATATTTCTTGGGCATTATACAAGGCACATACATGAAAAAAAACACCCTTTTTCAAGACATACTAGAGTGATCAGGAATCTACAAACTACGTCTCTCCAGCTGTTGCAGAACTACACATCCCATGAGGCATTGTAAAACTGACATTAACAGACATGACTAGGCATGATGGGAATTGTAGTTCCTGAACAAATGGAGGGCCGCAGTTTGAAGACCCCTATGCTAGACCATTATTATAAAAGGGACACAAATCCCAACCTAAAAAAAAGACAAGCAGGGGTTCTAACACTCACTTGGTTTCCCTCAAATGCCCACAATGAGACTAGGATTGTCTTGAGCTAGATTTTAGCTCAGTGCTCCAAATCAGTGGTTCTTAAAGCGGGGTTCCACCCTAAAGTGGAACTTCCGCTCATCGGAACCCTTCCCCCCTCTGGTGTCACATTTGGCACCTTTCAGGGGGAGGCGGTTGCAGATACCTGTCTAAGACAGGTATTTGCACCGACTTCCGGGCATAGACTCCCACCGGAGCCTATGCCTCTTCCTGTCCCCGCCACGCTGTCTGCTGGGACACACACAGGTCCCAGGGACAGCGCGGAGCATTCCTATTGCATTGCGCGACTCGCGCATGCGCAATAGGGAACCGGGAAGTGAAGCCGCAAGGCTTCATTTCCTGATTCCCATACCGAAGATGGCGGCGGCAGCATCCTAGGACCGAGGCACGGTTCGGCCACGGGTGCCGACGTCGCTGGACCCTGGGACAGGTGAGTGTCATTATTTTAAAAGTCAGCAGCTGCAGTATTTGTAGCTGCTGACTTCTAAAAAAAAAAATTTTCGCCAGACTCCCTCTTTAAGTACCCCCAACAGGCCATATTTGCAGGTTTTCCTTCATCTTGCACACTGCGCTAAAATGGAAAAATTGGAAAATTGAATACTTACTTTTTTTGCAATGCAGTGTGCATGAGCCCTAATGCTTGCATTTGTTATCCAATGTAAAACATAAAAAAAATGTATTGCAATACTTTTCACTAAAAGAAATTGCTGCAGTGTAATATCTGGCAGGCTAATGTGTTTATATTTTCTGACTACTTTCAGTAGAACTGCTCAGGGTCCGTCACCACTGCGATCGTGTGTCACCTTAACTAATGTGTTATGAAAACTTCAAATGAAAAGGCAGAAAATAAGAATGGTTTTGTGATAGATTGAGTTCTAGCAATACTGTGTTGTATGACTCAAATCTTACATGCTTGCTAGCAGATATTCTGTGGGGACTTTTATACGGTAAGATGGCATTAAGTGGACCTATCGTAAAGAGATTTGTATGGTTCATGCATGCCAAGTAAAGGGTAACACTGGTATTTACCACTTCTCAGAGCATGGTAATCTTTTGCTGGTGGACTGCGATCTGTGGGTCCCAAAAGTAGGTGCCAACTCCCTGATAATACCTGAACAAATATGGTTCCATCTTTCTGAAGAAAACATGAAGACACTGACCCTTATTTACTAAAGGAGTAAAGCATGTTCAACTTCAACCTTCACCTGCCTTAGTGGAATGCTGGAGAGCAGAGTGAAAATTGCCTTTGCAAAGGGACAAGTAGAACAGGAATTTTTACTTGCACATGATTCAATAATGGAGGTCAGCACACCGCCACCCCATTCAAGCTAAGTACATTTTTTGCCCTAAGCATTGTAAATCTTTTCTTTGCAAAGGGAATACAGGCATACACCACTTTTAAGTACACAATGGGGTTTATTTACTAAAGCTGGAAAGTGCGAAATCAGGCTCACTTCTGCATAGAAACCAATGAGCTTCTAACCCCAGCTTGGTCAATTAAGCTTTGGTAATCAAACCTGGAAGCTCATTGGTTTCTATGCAAAAGTGAGCCTGATTTTGCACTTTCCAGCTTTAGTAAATAAACCCCATTGTGTACTTAGAAGTGGGGTATGCCTGTATATTCACAAGGCTTAGTTTAATAACATTGTGCAGACTTCACCCATCCAAAAGTGTGCAAGCTAAAATCAATTTTAAACAAAAATTCCTTACCCAATTGTGTGCATTTCTTGCAAAGTAAATTTTTACCGTTTCACCTCTTTCACTAAGATAAAAGGTGTGAATATGCTTCAGGCATTTAGAAAATCAAGGTCAATTGCTTCATGCATTTCTTCAGAAAGGTGGAGCCATATTTGTTCAGACATCATTAGGGCACTTTCGGGGAAAAAAGCTGCTGGTCCACAGATGCTACATCTCAGCCATGTAAATCCCGATGCCGGTCCGGTACGTTTAGACTCCAGCCAAGTTTCAAAAATTCTGCACGGACTGCCTCTCGTATGATTTACTACTGTAAAAATCCACTAGACAACATTTCACTCCTTCGGCTGCCTTTCACCCTGTGACCAATCCGTGTTAAAATAAACATACGGCTCAGCAACACCACTGACAGCACACTGCTGATTTCTGTCAGCAGCAATCTGATGACATCACTTTCCCAGATTTCTCCTCCAAGGCAGATCTTGTGCCACTGAGACACAATTCTTGAATGGAACTCGAGAACCTTTTTTTTTTTTTTTTAAATAACAGTTAGTACCGGTTCCCAGAGGGGCATTCTAATAGGAGCGACTCAACTGACTTAGAAAAAGGTCCCAGTACTACTTTGGGGTGACTTCGGGGCAGCTTCAGAGTTGGGCGACGTTGAAACTGTCCCTGTGTGAACCCGGCACTTACGTTCCCACCATGGTGCAGAGACGTCAGTTTTTCTGCACACGTTCTGCAAAGACACAGAGAACAAATTGTTTTTTTTTTGTGTCCTTGCAGAACGTGTGTTTTTTTTTTTTTTTTTTTATGTGCCCTGTTTACACCACAGAATCTGCAAGGTGTATACAGTTTCCTGCATGGGGGAAAAAACTGACATGACATTAACATTGGTGTGAATAGGGCACATAACTGACATGCATGAAAACCGATGTCTCTGCAAGTGAAATGTGAGCCGTCTCCCCATCAGTTTTCATGCGCGTATGATGTGAACGAGCCCTTACAGTTGTTTTTATTATAACGTTGCGGTGTACAAGGACACGTGAGAATTTTTCTCTTACAGACTTGTACAGTCACTGGAATCCTCCTGCATAACTGTGCATCGTGTCCCTTTTTGCTGACATGGCAAGTGGTGACACATCAATACAAAAAGTGTAAAATAGTCTTCCTTCAGCAGTGATTTACATTAGGGCTGTGGAAATTAAAGATTAATTCCTCGATTAATCGTTAATTTTTTTGATCGATCAAAATTCTTTTGATCGGTACTCATCTCTCCGCCAGCTTCAGGGTCTTCAGGGAGTTCCGTCGGAGATCCGGTGACGTCACGGACATCGACCCCCCTTCCCCAAGTGCCTCCGTCTGCTAACGAAGGGAAGGGGGGAGGAGTCCGGTGACGTCGAAGTTCTGATTGAACGTAACGTGTACGGGGAGGAGCTACACATGACGTCACCCGCTGCTGCCCTACGGAACTAACACGATTGTCGGCTTTACATGCTGTGTTTTTATCATCTTTATGTGAGTAGTTTGGGTTTGAACACAAAAATGTAATCTTATACTTAAGCGGTGAGCACTTAGATCTTTTCTTTCTACCCATGACCTGGCGTCTTTGCTGAGATCTAAGGAGACGTGAGAGAAGTTTATGGTCCGTGTTAACCCTTTTGATACCCGCTTGCATGACCACCTGTTAGCACAGGGGTCCATGCCATAAGGTGAGAGTGATTAGTTAGACCGGAGGTGGAGGGATTGTCACGCTACTGTGGAAAAAAAATGACTTATGTCAGTGCTACAGTTTGAATTTAAAATGTATTTGTGTGAACTGTGAAGTTAAGTCATGGATTGTGGAAACTAACTAGTGTCGGGTGATTGTCTATAGTGTATACCACATTTACCACTGACTAATGCAGAGTTGCAAAGCAAGGAGATCAGCTAAAAGTAGTTGGATCTGTATATGCGTTATAATTAATCTAAATTAGTAGATTGATTAAAAAAAAAATTGATTAATCGAACATGAAATGTACATAAATACAAACATGATATTAGAATCCTGCAAGTAAAGGCAGATAAAGGTTGAAAAATAGTTAATTCCGGCCGGCTATACCGACAGCCACCACTAGAGGGATACTAACCCAAATCTAGCTGGACACACACAGACAGGTGAACATCATGCATACAATCTGCTATGCCCTAAAGCAGCCCATACATTATTTTTTTTTGTGTTTAACAATCAGGTTGAATGAAAAAAAAAAAAAAAAGACCAGATTCTCCCATCCACACACTTAACCACTTAAGCCCCGGACCAATTTGCAGCCAAAGGACCAGGCCCCTTTTTGCGATTCCGCACTGCGTCGCATTAACTGACAATTGCGCGGTCGTGCGACGTGGCTCCCAAACAAAATTGGTGTCTTTTTTCCCACAAATAGAGCTTTCTTTTGGTGGTATTTGATCGCCCCTGCGGTTTTTATTTTTGGCGCTATAAACAAAAATAGAGCGACAATTTTGAAAAAAAATCAATATTTTTTACTTTTTGCTATAATAAATATCCCCAAAAAATATATAAAAAAACATTTTTTTCCCTCAGTTTAGGCCGATACGTATTCTTCTACATATTTTTGGTAAAACAAAAATCGCAATTAGCGATTATTGATTGGTTTGCGCAAAAGTTATAGCGTTTACAAAATAGGAGATAGTTTTATCGCATTTTTATTAATATTTTTTTTTTTTTAGTAGTAATGGAGGCGATTTTTATTGTGACTGCGACATTATGGCAGACACATCGGACATTTTTGACACATTTTTGGGACCATTGTCATTTATACAGCGATCAGTGCTATTTAAATGCATTGATTCCTGTATAAATGACAGTTGTAGTGAAAGAGTTAACCACTAGGGGGAGGGGAGGGGTTATGGGCTGTGACGTGTGTTGTGTTTTTTACATTAGGGGGCGGGGCTGACATCCAACGTTATTGATCGGCTTTCCCGATGACGGGAACAGCCAATCAATGACAGGCAGAGTAGGAAGCGCGGCGAGAGGTTTGTTTACACAGACCTCTCCCTGTTCTTCAGCTCCGTGACCCGATCGCGGGACACCAGCGGCGATCGGGTCCGCTGGTCCCGCGGCCGTGGTCACGGGGCTCCCAACCGGGCAGGCATTTAACCACTTCAGCCCCGGACCAATTGGCAGCCAAAGGACCAGGCCCCTTTTTGCGAATCGGCACTGCGTCGCTTTAACTGACAATTGCGCGGTCGTGCGACGTGGCTCCCAAACAAAATTGGCGTCCTTTTTTTCCCACAAATAGAGCTTTCTTTTGGTGCTATTTGATCGCCCCTGTGGTTTTTATTTTTGGCGCTATAAACAAAAATAGAGCGACAATTTTGAAAAAAAAAACAATATTTTTTACTTTTTGCTATAATAAATATCCCCAAAAAATATATAAAAAAACATTTTTTTTTCCTCAGTTTAGGCCGATACGTATTCTTCTACATATTTTTGGTAAAAAACAAAAATCGAAATTAGCGATTATTGATTGGTTTGCGCAAAAGTTATAGCGTTTACAAAATAGGGGATAGTTTTATAGCATTTTTATTAATATTTTTTTTTTTTACTAGTAATGGAGGCGATCAGCGATTTTTATTGTGACTGCGACATTATGGCGGACACATCGGACATTTTTGGGACCATTGTCATTTATACAGAAATCAGTGCTATTTTTAAATGCACTGATTCCTAAGTAAATGACAATGGCAGTGAAGGAGTTAACCACTAGGGGCGGGGAGGGGTTACGCCAGTGTGTGTTATTTTTTTACACTAGGGAGGCGTGGCTTTACGCCTGACAACCCTGATCGGCTTTCCCGATGACAGGGAACAGCCGATCAGTGACAGGCAGAGTAGGAAGCGCAGGGAGAGGTTTGTTTACACAGACCTCTCCCCGTTCTTCAGCTCTGTGACCCGATCGCGGGACACCAGCGGCGATAGGGTCCGCTGGTCCCGCGGTCACAGAGTTCAGGACCGAGTTACGAGCGTGCCGCCAGCGGCGCGCACCCGACCTACGGCTGGGCTCTTAAAGGGCAATGTACCTGTACGTTGATCAGCCATGCCATGCTGCTGACGTAAATGTGCAGGAGGCGGTCCTTAAGCGGTTAATGTGGATATGGGAATCCTTCCCCTCTGAGATATTGTATTCTGACAGCCGGCGGCACTGATTAAAGCGGTAGTGACCCCATTATGTTATGCCCTTTCAAGCATTGAACTGATTGCTTTGTGCAAAATTCTCCCCACCTGCGTATTCAAGCAGCCACAACATGTGGCTGCTTTAATACCCAAACAGTGCATGGACACTGTTCGGCCGACAATTTTCCACCCACAACCTTTGATTTGGTGGTGTCTATAGGGAAGAAGATATTAACCAGAGTCTGAGCCGGGTAACAGCCAACTTTAGGCTCTTGCTACTACAGTGCCTTTAAAAAGTATTCATACCCCTTGAAATGTTCCACATTTTGTCAAGTTACAACCAAAAACATGAATGTATTTTATTGTTTTTTTTTGTGATAGACCAACACATAAGCACATAATTGTGCAGTGGAAGGAAAATGATAAATGGTTTTCAGAATCTTTTACAAATAAATATGTGAAAAGTGTGGGGTGTATTTGTATTCAGCCCCCTTTACTCTGATACCCTAAACTAAAATCTAGTGGAACCAATTGCTTTCAGAATTCACCTAATTAGTAAATAGAGTCCATCTGTGTGTAATTTAATCTCAGTATAAATATAGCTGTTCTCTGAAACCCTCAGAGGTTTTTTAGAGAACCTTAGTGAACAAACAGCATCATGGAGGCCAAGGAATACACCAGACAGGTCAGGGATAAAGTTTTGGAGAAGTTTAAAGCAGGGTTAGATTTAAAAAAATATCCTAAGCTTTAAACATCTCACAGAGAACTGTTCACCGAAAATGGAAAGCATATGGCACAACACTGACAGGCCGGGTAAGGAGAGCATTAATCAGAGAAGCAGCCAAGAGGCCCATGGGAACTCTGGAAGATCTACAGAGATCCACAGCTATTATTAGTCATGCACTCCATCTGGCCTTTATGGAAGAGTGGGAAGAAGAAACCATTATTGAACGAAAGCCATAAGAAGTCCCATTTGCAGTTTGCAAGAGGCCATGTGGGAGACACAGAAACAAGAAGGTGCTCTGGTCAGATAAGACCAAAATGTAACTTTTTGGCCTAAAAAGCAAAACGTTATGTGTGGTGGAAAACTAACTCTGCACATCACCCTGAACACACCATCCCCACTGTGAAACATGGTGGTGGCATCATGTTGTAGTGATGCTTTTCTTCAGCAGTGACAGGGAAGCTGGTCAGAGTTGATGGGAAAATGGATGGAGCCAAATACAGGGCAATCTTAGAAGAAAACCTGTTAGACGCTGCAAAAAAATTGAGACTGGGGCAGAGGTTCACCTTCCAGCAGGACTACGACCCTAAACACACAGCCAGAGCTACAATGAGAATCTGTGGCAAGACTTGAAAAATCGCTGTTAACAGAGGCTCTCTATCCAATCAGACAGAGCTTGAGCTATTTTTGCAAGGAAGAATGATCAAAAATGTTACTCTAGATGTGCAAAGCTGGTAGAGGCATACCCAAAAAGACTCGTAGCTGTAATTGCAGCGAAAAGTAGTTATACAAAGTATTGACTCTGGGGGGCTGAATACAAATGCACGCCACACTTTTCACATATTTGTAAAAAAAGTTTGAAAACCATTTATCATTTTGCTTCCACTTCACAATGATGTGCCACTTTGTGTAGGTCTATCAGATAAAATCCCAATAAAATACATTTACGTTTTGGGTTGTAACATGACAAAATGTGGAAAATTGGGTATGAATACTTTTTCAAGGCACTGTAGGTGAATTCATTTTTTGTTGACCAACCGCATAATGATTATAGTAGATTGCTCAGTAACAAGAAACTACTGCAAAGTATCTTTCTAACAGAGGTTCATTCCACAAACAGGAATAATGAGTTCTTCTGCAGAAAAGTATGTTTGTTCACAAAAAAAATTAAAAAAAAAATTAAAAAAAACTGAATATGAGCAAAAAAATCCTGCAGATTTTTCTTGTGAAGTTAGTCTGAAAAAGAACTTTGGTACAAATGATATTTATGAGGGATTCAACTTTAAAATTGCTTGTTTCTGCATGCTGCTATCTCATGTCTAGCGTTAGCCTAGAAGGCATAAATCATTAAGATACCTTATAACATCGAATCCATTCTGTTTCTAAACTAGGATTCAGAGACGTGCATACATAGGTGATCAAAGATATCCGCGCTCAGAACAGTGAACTGCAGCCTACCTATAAAACTACACCAAGGTGAAGCCAATAAAATGAGGAAAAATCTGCAAAGGGATGGTGGGGCGCTGTTCTAAAAATAAATGTATATATATATATATATATATATATATATATATATATATATATATATATATATATATATATATATATATATATAGTGGGTGCGCTACATAAACAATCCACACCTCTAAAAGTAAATATGTGTATGTAAAAAGCACTACGTGAAAAGTGCAATGTGCATAAAGATATTAAAGTGCACAGCACCCTTACTCTCATACAACGATCCAAAATACTTCCGCAATCCGGCTACTAAGGTGTGTGTTCCACAGCCACGCTATTCAAAACTGGAAGACGGCGCAGTCCGGAAGTGACGTATTGCGTACCAAGAAAAAGTCCTGCCTTACGCGTTTCGTCATACGAACATCATCGGAGGCATAGATCCCATGTAATGGACAATTTGCCACAAAGCTTTTTGGATGCGTATGAATGTTTCATTCTGGAGATGCCTAACAGTGCAGTAGTGTCAGAAGTAATACTGCCATTGAACACCTGACTCTGACAGCCCCGGCTCAAACCCTGACTTTTTTTGGCGGGATAACAATTTATATGCTTTTTCCAGATGAAAGTGTCCTGATAAACACTGCTTTCTGCAGCCACTGTTCCAGCTTGGTGGAGAGTGTGCAAGTCTTAGTAAAAAAAAACAAAAAAACACACACAGCAGGACTTCACAACATTACCTTTGCAACACTGGAATGTATTACAAGTAGAATTGCATACTTACAAACAAGTGAAAAATCAGGCAGATTAAAAAAAAAAGCACATTTGCATCATCCAGCAAGATCTGCTGGCCAGTAAACTTGGGTGGGAGGAAAGTCCAAAGAATCTGACGCGTTTCAAGGGGTAGCCCCTCCTCTTCAGAGCTCTGAAGAGGAGATACCCATCGAAACACGTCAGTATTCTTTGGACTTTCATCCCACCCAAGTTTAGTGGCCAGCAGATCTTGCTGGATGATGCAAATGATGGACTTTTTATTAATCGGCCCAATTTTATCACTCGTTTGTGAGTATGCAATCTTACTTTAAATAAATGTCAGTGTTGCAAAGGTAATGCGAAAGGCTGGTGCGCCCTCTGTCCTTGCTTTCTCTTAGAGTTTCTTCTGGGTTTCCCCTGACCTGTTGAGTGGCAGCACAGATGATGCGGTGGCGTGATTTGTGAAGATTCTTTTCTCCAATTTCGCCAACGGCAATCTTTTGACCGCAGGAGCATTTGTTTCTTTTTGTATGGACTTCACAACACCCAACACAAAAAGTCATTGAACATTTCATATATGTGAATATGCATGGGGTTCCACTTTACATTCTGCATCAGGGACCACAGCAGGTGACTCTGTTATCCAGCATGGAGGAATTATAACACAGATACGGAGTGTGAGATGCACAGATTGGTGTCTGGAGATCTTATCCCTCATTGACTCACTCACCATTTTTACTGTTCATCTTGGTCGTCGCAAAACCAATACTGTTCTGGCAGAGTTCATTGTTGGCAATCTGCAAGAAGAAAAAGTTCCATGTTACTTATGTGTGTACAAATAAAAGACTTAATTTCTTATTACCAGCTTGCCAATATTTCTTAAGCACCAGAAATATAAAAAATATATTTCCCCACAGACATAACTGAAATGTCCATTTCGAACAGACTGCATTTCCAGAGGCTGGTGTGACAATTAAAGGAAGAATCTTAATCTGTATCACATTCTTTTAGTGTGATATACAGCAAACGTAACCCTTACAGGGCTCCTTCCTTCCTTCTACGTTGTACAGAGGAATGGCACTCCCTATGAATTAGACGTGGGAAGCAGCAATCAGCAAGTGCTTCAAAAGCCTGAGCATGCCGCATCCTCTGCCACAGAATAACCCTAAAAATATTTCCTAAATAGTTAAAACAGCTGAATGTTGGACATCATGGGTCAGAAAAAAAAAGACATTTTGCAAAACAATCACATTTAAAACAAAGATGCTGTGAAGCATGTTTTTTGTTTTTGTTTGCCTTTTAATATTATAAAAAACAATGTCAGAATACAACAATCCTTTAAAATAAGGACCTCTGTATAACCATTCGTCCTTCTCAGTCTGTTGCAGCTTAGAAGGTTTATACCAGAAAAAAAAAAGTGATTTGATTGAACTTGCTCTATTCTGGTCCATTGTAGTAAGGTGAGGGACACAGACAGCTCACTAATTGTAGAACGCATCATCCGGGCACTGAACAGTATTCTGGACCTCACAACCTGATTTTTTTACATTTTTATTTTTTATCTCCACTTCAAAACACATTTATAGAATAAAAGAGGACTTTCAGCATATAGATTGTACACTTCCATGTAATGGAATCCCTAAATTAAAATAAAGCCTATGCACTTGCTTTAAGCAATCTCTCCGTCTTTAACTTCAGGAACACTAAATGGGAAGTCACAAATATTAAATTTATTCCATGAATAAAACATGATACACTTGCACAGTGACACAAAAACCCATTTCAGAACTAAATAAGCTTTATAGCGTTTGTAAAGGCAATTAAAAAAAAAAAAATTAAAATAATGCTATACTCGCTTGATCCAAACCTCCTCTTCTAGGGTCACCTGCTGGCGGTCTTGGCTTCTCCTTGCTTCGGGGGCAGGCATGTGGGCTCGATCCCAAACCGAGCTGTGTGCATCCATTGACACACAGCGCAGCTTGACTGTGTGCACCACTTTCTGCTCACAGGACTTGACTGACAGCAGTCTGGAGCCAATGGCTACTGCTGCTCTCACAGCCAAGCTTGTGAGAGAGGAGAAAAGACCATTGTACGGGCACAGTGCTGGATTGATACAGGACTCAAGTAAGTATTGGGGATAGGACACAGTAAAATGGAAAAATGTTTTAACCTTAAGGCCCCTTTCACATGTGCGGACCGTTTAGATCCACCTGTCAGTTTTTTCAGGCGGATCTGAACGGGAACTCCATGTGCCTCTATGGAGCGTCGGATGTCAGCGGCAACATGTCCGCTGACATCCGGTCCACCCCGATCTGAGCCGCAAAATCCAGACGGATGCAAAGCCTTATTTTTATTATCCGTCTGGTGGATCGGATGAAAACGGGCAGACGGTCCGTAATCATCCGATCCCCCCATAGGGGAGAGCTGAATCTCTGACAGGTCTGTCCCTGCACAGAGTGCAGAGACGGACTTGTCATCCACCGGCTCAGTGGGGATCAACGGAGCAATCCCCACTGAGCAAGCGGAGGAGGGAAAACGGACAGCCCCGTGTGAAAGGGACCTAAAGCTGTAGTAACCTTGGAGAGAAAAAAAAAAAATCTGGGCCCCCTTCAAGATTATGCCATAATGTGCTAGTATGCACATTATGACAAACTTACCATAGAAACTAAGCCCTCCAGCGGCGTGCTGTCACCACTGCAGAGGCTTCTATCTTTACTCTGTAAGTTTGCGGGCTCTGGCTGTTTGAATGGCCGGGCCGCGATGATGTGACTCCTATGCATCTGTACGAGAACCACGGACATGGCACTACACTTTGCATTTCACAGCATACTATGTGGCTGTAAATGTACAGCGTCACTGCACATGGTGGTGTCATCGGCCAATGCGAATATCTCCTAAACAGTGCATAATTAGGATAAATTCATTGTTCCTACAGGTTAGCTTGATTGTAAGCTTACCTGTAGGTACAAGTGCCCTTACAGGGTTAACTACCACTTTAATGCAGGGAATGCATTAAGGAAAAAAAAAAAACATTTTACCTTTAGAACCACTGTAAGAGTGATTAAAAAAATCGGTTACAAGTTATTAAAAAATATAGCAAAATAATAATAAAACAAAACAAGATTCCGTTATTCAAATAACATCACTAAAATAAGGTCCCACAATGATCTGCTACTTTCTGACAGTAAAAGCGGATTTTGACTTTTTCAAGTAACCTTTTATAAATTGCCAAGAACTAGAGTGAAATTTTCTAAGTGACACAAGCCATCTTGTTTATATATCATAAGCATGTGGGGAAAAAAAAAAAAAAACAACATGCAAAAGAAGTCAAATGTACAATTTACTGACAATCTATCCACTTTCAGCAGTACATATTACCAAATGAGAAGAGAAGCCAGTGAGTTATAGCACTGAACCTCTCCAGTGAATTCTCAAGTGACTCCTCTTGAATTGTAGTACATTAGGTAAGCAGTTTTTTTTTTTCAATGATAGGAAAGTGCAGGAGCAGATGCACATAAAGAAATGTTAAGTAGCCGACATGACCTTTACATATACGGGATTAACTGCCTCCCCCAGGAAAAAAAGAACAACAAAGGCAAATTATACAGGTGAACCAAGTTGCGAGGGGAAAAAGGCAAAAGACAATTCTAGGTATGTAATCGGTCAGGCAGTCCCGGTTTTCCTCTTACCATAATCGCTCAGAGCCAATTTCCTCCTAGTGATGAGTGAGAGACCCATGATGAGCCCGTCGGCCAGGTACAACCCTTGTCTATATACAGTTTGCAGCAGGTGTAATGACTGCATTGGATAAATGACTATTGTTTTATAGTCAGCAGAGAGTTGCAAAAGATAAAAGCAGCATCATTCTGACAATATTGCTGGGCAAAAGTCCAAGTCCTCTGTACCACACCTACAGCATGGTATTGAGAAATTAATAAACAGGATAGAACAACAACTAAAAAGGAACCAAATGCTTTCATTTGTTGGTTTCCATAGGGCAAATTAAGCAACTGAGTTCAAATAATATACTAGTGTCCCCAGCAATACAAATTGTTTTAGGTTTATTCTTGTTATTGCAGTATCTGGCAATATAGTGCCATCAGTAAGGCTTCCAGTGCAAGTTAAACAAATGAGACAGACAGTTTTTTATTGGGCGATATGAAAAAACAAAGTAAAAAAAAAAAGTATTGGCACAGTATTATCTTGCGGAGTGAGAAAAAAAATGAACCTGTGTGAAACTACTGGGTAATGTCCAAAGTAAGTGTTCAACAAATCTATGAAGGGGAGGTCTTGATGCTCCTAGTGGAAAGAGAAAGCTGAAAACAGAGAAAAAGGGCGCAATGACCTTGTGCTTTATCAACCGCATGGGATGGATAGAAGAAAAGGTAAATGTAACAATTAAAAAGGAGTTGTAAAGTCTCAAGGATTTTCAGCTTAATGCATTCTATGCATTAGGCTTTAAAACCTTCTGTGGTGCAGCTGCCCCCCCCCCCCCCCCAGAGCCCCCGTTTTACTTACCTGAACCCGATCGATCCAGTGACGAGCACGAGCCCAGCAGCTCAAGCCCCTGTCTCGGGTCCTCATTGGATAAATTAATCTGTGGGGGCACTCGATGAGGAGGAGCGCCGCTGGGGCACCCCAAAAGAGGAACCTTGCACAGAGGAGTAATCACTTTAATCACTTGCCGACCAGCCGCCGTAGTTATACGGCGGCAGGTCGGCTCTATTGCACGATTCGACGTAGATGTACGTCGCTTTGTGAAATAGATACAGTGGGGGCGCACACACCCGCGGCGCCGGTGTACGTGGCCGTGATGTTCCGCCGGCCACCCACGATTGCTCCACAGAGAGCCAGAATAGGGATCTGTCGATGTAAACAAACAGATCCCTGTTCTGTCAGGGGAGTACAGAGTTAATCGTCTGTTCCTAGTGTAGTGTTTAGGAACAGCGATCTCTGTACTCCCAGTCAGTCCACTTCCCCCGTTAGAAACAACTCCCAGGGAACACTTTTAACCCCTTGATCACCCCCTAGTGTTAACCTCTTCCCTGTCAGTGTCATTTATACCAGTAATCAGTGCATTTTTATAGATCCGACTGCTGTATAAATATCACTGGTCCCAAAAAAAAAGGGTCCGATCTGTCCGCCGCAATTTTGCAGTCCCACTAAAAATCGCTGATCACTGCCATTACTAGTATAAAAAAAAATAATAAACAAAAATGCCGTAAATCTATCCCCTATTTTTTAGACGCTATAAAGCATTTAGCAGAAGAATGCATATTGGCCTAAACTGATTAAGAAATCATTTTTTCTTAAAGTGCTAGTTCAACTTGGTTTGCACACCAAATGTGTGGGTTCCTAGCACCAAATTCGGGTTGGAAAATGTCATTCTCTACTGCAGAAAAGTGCTTGACTGGAGTATAAGCCGAGGGGGGCATTTTCAGCACAAAAAAAAAAAAATGTGCTGAAAAACTCGGCTTATACTCGAGTATATACGGTATTTATTTCACATTAAACTTCTATTATTTGTAGCCCACTTCTATTAATTTGCATGATATTGAAGTTTGCAAACTTAGTTTGTAAAGAACCCCACACATTTACTTCCTTGAATTCTGTGTCACATGTTCACGATGTCTTGCATAGACACTGATGTGTCACATTTTACAGGGCCTGCCTTCTAAAATGCAGAGGCGCTGAGGAGGAGTTCCAAGAGGCGGAGTCAGAACAGGAATCACGGTTTGCATGCAGCAAGGTCCCATGGGATATGTAGTCCTTGGAAATTGAAAGGAGAAGCTGCAAAGCATGCAGGGAATCCAGGAAGTTGTGTAAAGAGACAGCCAGCGGACAGGCAGAGCTCACAACATAAGCTATTATTGGGTTGTTTGTATTCTTTTACAATACTGATGTTAAAAAGTGTATGTTGCGAACATAGATCCCCTTTAAGTTATAGAGAGATACCAATGCAATCCCCTTATAAGCTAGCGCCACCTTCCAATCCCGCCCTGCCACTTCGATAGAGGTAAATTGTAAGCCTGGATCAGGTTTGCAACACTTGGTTTGCAAGAACACCCATTTACAGGGAAGACTCCAATATAAACATAATAGTAATATTACAAGTTAAACATGTATACAAGCTTTAAAAAGGAGTATATTAAGGATATAAACCCAATAAAAGCATTACACAACTCATACAGAATACTTCTTGACAATGATTATTTTTAGGACGAGCACCTGTCTACTCCCTATAGTTTGAAAAGGCAGCAGAGTCATTTACCAGGTGCCATCCAGCCCCCTCCCATGTCAGTCAATTACCTGCCAGTACCGCTTCGGAATTCATCTCGTTCTTCAGAAATTCAGCTGGAAACCTCCAACGGTAACAACATGTCAGAATGTGTTTGAGACGAGGTGATTGTAGCCGTATTAGTGCAATTGTGACAGAGAAAATTGAGTACTGTCCGTGATACTTTTTTTCATTTGCACCAACATATAATTTTTCATGGACGTGTTTTCGGGGTGTGTCATCCATCAAAAATGATATGTTAGTGCCAATAAAAAAAAGTATCATGGACAGTACTCAATGTTCTGAGACCAAGTGCAAATTTCCTGCCCCAAGTTTATTCATTTCATTAAGTTTATTAAGTTTGTTAAGTTTATTAAGTTTATGAGTTTGTTAAAGAATAAACTTAAAGCCAAGTTAATATTGCTGGTTGTTCACACCCACAAGACAAATATATGGCTTTGGATTGTCATTTTACATCATCTGGCAATTTCACAATAAATGAACCCTTTGATGGAACTCTGGTTCTAAGAGTATTTCAGGTAAACAACCAATTCCCAAAACCCTTAAGCCCCTATTACACTTATACGACTTGTCCCACGATTTGGGACTACAAAGTAGCATGACAAGTCGTTCCCCATGATTTCCCAATGACAGCCATTCATATTAGTACGACTTCAAGTCGTTCCGACTTCAAAAAGTAGTCCCTGCACTACTTTGGTCCGATTTTGATGCCACTTACACAGGCACTACTTGAAATCGCAGCAAAAATCACGGCAAAATCGTGCGGCTTTGAAGTCGCACAAGTGTGAAAGGGGCCTTAGGCTGGGTTCACACTTATGCGAATTGGATGTGGGTTTTTCCTCCCATGACAGGAGATTGTGACCGGCTCGGTATGGAGCCAGTTCACATATCTCCGTTGCGGCTGCAAATCGGCTTGCACAGGAACGCTGTGAGTCTTTGGCTTAGTTTCAGGGCTGAAATCAGGCAAAAATTCTGCCCTGATTTGTCCCTGAAACGGAGAACAGGGACGCACCGGACCCCTGCTGTGAGCCGCATCCATCAGAGGTGTGAACCCAGCCTTATACTGTATATCTTTGGATTTTTTTTCCCTTTAAATCTTTTCAAAGCTGGGAACAACAATCGCCTCTTAAAAAATGACAACTTGAGCTAAATTGGTCATAAAGCACCTCATAAAAATTAAAAAATTGAGCAGTGATTATGAGACCAGTTCTCTGGTGGCCCGTGCCATGAAGCAGAGGAAAGAATCAGAGAACAGAGTGTGTGCTGTTATATGTGCAGTATTATTTTGGGAAAAGAACCTTTGGCCTGAGAGGAAAGAAGGCACATTGGAAGGAATATTTTATGTGGTCCAGTTGTAGCTATTAAAGTGGTTGTAAACCCTTTACAGACACTTTTTTACTACAGGCAAGCCTATAATTAGGCTTACCTGTAGCTACACTAGACATCTCCTAAACCTGCACCGTTTAGTAGATATCCCTGTATTTGCATGTGCCGATGGCATTGGCACATGCACACTTAAGCAAACTGAAGCAACCGCATGTACGTGCCGTTACCGGCGGCTCCCGCGCGCATGCACGGGAGTGACGTCATCGCGGTTGCAGCCAATCACAGCACCGGAGCCGCGATACCCCGGAAGTAACCCCCCAGGCTTCGATCTCAGGTTAACTAATTCCTAATGAGCTAGTATGCTATGCATACTAGCTCATTTATGCCTTTGTCTTTGTTTTGGAATTTTTTTAACGGGTTTACAACCACTTTAATAAAGTGATTGTAAAGGTTTAATTTTTTATTGCTTGACCTTCTTCTCCACCTCCCGAGCCGAAAAGGTCCTACAGTGGTCTAAACACAGGTACTATACCTTTGCAGATAAACCAGGTCCTATGCTGGCCAAGAAACTGAATTTGGTGGGGAAACCGTATAAGCCTGTTCGACTCCAGACGAGAAATGGGGGGGACTTACCCTGAGCAAATCCTATCGAGATTCTCCGAGTTTCTTTTTGGGCTCTATGCTAAACCAGGTCCACTCCCTCTACAGCAAGCGGAACAATTCTTTCAGGACCTAAATCTTCCTTCACTTCCAGGTGTTGCACATGAAGCTCTCAACACAAGCATCAGAAGCTGAAGTCCTCCGAGCAATCAAGTCCCTGAAGGCCTCTAAGGCTCTGGGCCCAGACGGCTTCTCTGGGATTTACTATAAGGCCGCTTTCACACTGGGGCGGGGAGCCGCGGTGACGGTAAAGCAGCTCTATATTTAGCGCTGCTTTACCGTCGTTTTAACCGCGGTTTTCGGCCGCTCGCGGTGCGGTTTTACCCCCCGCGAGCGGCCGAAAAAGGGTTAAAGACCCCCCGCAGAGCGCCGCCGTAGCGGCGCTTTGCGGCGGTATTGCCGCGGTTTCACCGCGGTGTCCCATTCTAATCAATGGGTAGGAGCGGTGAACACACCGCTCCTATACCGCTCCAAAGATGCTGCTAGCAGGACTTTTTTTGTCATCCTGCTAGCGCACCGCTCCAGTGTGAAAGCCCGCCGGCTTTCACACTGGAGTTAAAGGGGCCGGATTTTTTCATGCGGTGAACAGGCGCTATTTTTAGCGCTGTACCGCATGAAAAACGCCCCGGTGTGAAAGGGGCCTAAGTCGTTCCCTGCGTTGTTAGCACCTCACCTTGCTAACTACTTTAATGCTCTAAAGTGCTTGATGCTTTAAGGGCCCACATTGCGATGGTCCCTAAGAAGCCAGAAGATGCTAGTGAACCCCAGGCCTTTCCGACCAATATCACTTCCGAATGACGACCTAAAGATCCTAGGTAGAATCTTGAGCGCCTGCATTAATCAATAAACAAGTCAATGGTTTTGCACAGAGCAGCCCGATCCTCCTTCTGGGGTCCCCAGCTGGCACTCCTGGCTCCTCCTGCATCCCAAGTGCCCCCATAGCAAGCTGCTTGTATACCTAATATTGACCCAAGCATGTTTTAAATTAATTTACTGTTGACTGACCAATTGTGCTGGAAGTCTACTCCAAGCAGCAACTACTCTTCTGGTAAAATACTACTTGTATGGTTCGTTTTAAACTTTCCTCCTGCTAGTTTGAGGTCACGTCTCCATGTTTTTGAACTTGTAGTGCCAAGTGGATTTGGCTTTAGTAAATCAACCCCAAGGACACTACAATCTATATGTATAATTCTGGGGGTAATATCACCAGAATCCTCAAGAGCCTGACTGGCATGTGAAGAAGCCTGCAGATATTACTCCAAAACGTGATCCTTATTTACGCAGTGTGCACATGTCCAAATCTGGATCTGCCTTTGGCTACTCCTAGGGGCCATCTGATCCTGTATAGTGACTGGCCAAACCTGTCAAATTCTTTGCACCTCCAAAAGAGTTTTGCCCAGATATACCCTATAGAGAAGGGATTTCTAAACAAGTGACTGTCTCTGTTGAAAATATCCCTCCGTTTGAAGACCTGTGGATAAAAGGCTATGGACTCTAAAGTCTTATTTTCCCTTGCAAGCTCTGCTCTTCCACCTGCTCTTGCACTCACCAGCCACTTTATTGCTAATAAAGATGGGCTCGGGTGTGTTCGCACACTCCACGTGCAGAGCCCGCCAGGAAGTCGGCGCTGCGCTAATCACAGGCATTTTCCCGATGTGCAGCTGCAGAGATCGGGAAACGTCTCACTGCCTGTGATTAGCGCAGCGCTGCGCCGACTTCCTGGCGGGCTCTGCACGTGGAGTATGTGAACACACCCGAGCCCATCTCTACTTGCTAATACTAGGTTGGACCCCCTTTTGCCTTTGGAACTGACTTAATTCTTTGTGGCATAGAGTGTTGGAAACATTCCTCAGAGATTTTAGTCCATTTTGACATGATAGCATCACGCAGTTGTTGCAGATTTGTCGGCTGCACATCCATTATGCAAATGTCCCATTCCACCACATCCCAAAGGTGCTCTATTGGATGAGATCTGGTGACTGTGGAGGCCACTGGAGTACAGTGACCTCATTGTCATGTTGAAGAAACCAGTGGTGTGATGATTGGAGCTTTGTGACATGGTGCATTATCCTGCTGGAAGGAGCCATCAGAAGATGGGGACACTGTAGTCATAAAGGGATGGACATGGTCAGCAACAATACTCAGGTAGGCCGTGGTGTTTAAGCAATGCTCAATTAGTACTAAGGGGCCCAAAGTGTGCCAAGAAAATATCCTCCCCCACACCATTACACCACCAGCCTGAACCGTTGATACAAGGCAGGATGGATCCATGCTTTGATGTTTACTCTCAATTCTGACCCTACCATCTGAATGTTGCAGCTCAAAGCGAGACTCATCAGACCAGGCAACGGTTTTTCCAATCTTCTATTGTCCAATTTTGGTGATCCTGTGCGAATTGTAGCCTCAGTTTTCTGTTCTTAGCTGACATGAGTGGCACCCGGTGTGGTCTTCTGCTGCTGTAGCCCATCTGCTTCAAAAATGTGATATTTTGCGCGTTTAGAGATGGTATTCTGCATACCTTGGTTGTAATGAGTGGTTATTTGAGTCACTGTTGCCTTTCTATCATCTCGTCTGCCCATGCTCCTCTGACATCACAAGGCATTTTCCTCCACACAACTGCTGCTCACTGGATATTTTCTCTTTTTCAGACAATTCTCTGTAAAACCCTAGAGATGGTTGTGCATGAAAATCCCAGTAGATCAGCAGTTTTTAAAAATACTAAAAGCAATTGAACAGGTATACCTAATAAAGTGGCTGTTGTATGTCCTGGGATCCTGTTTTTTTTTTTTTTTTGTGACAAATTCTTCTGTCCCTCAACAGTCAGAGCTTTTTTTTTTTTTTAGGTGGTGATGAAAAGAGATGGAATGTGGAAAGATACGTGGTTCTGTAATCTTACAATAACAGATGTCACACAGAGAGCATACTGGAAAAACCGACATGACACCGAGCAATACAAACAATGCCAGAACTATAATTTTGTAGTAATATATATATATTACTAACAAAAAAAAAAAAAAGTTTTAATCGTTTATAAAATAGACGTAAACAAAAAATTAAAAAATATATATTCACCAACAAAAAAAAAAAAGTTCATGGTTTATCATTTATAAAATAGATGTGAAAAAAAAAAAAAAAAAAAAAAAAGTAATAATTAAACGATAGTTCTGGCATTGTTTGTATAGTATTGTGTATATATATATATATATATATATATATATATATATATACACACACACACACACACACACACACACACACACACACACACACACACACATATACACACACGGTATATATTTATTATGTAGTTGGAAACCGCGATATGAAGTTGCACTGCAATTCTCCCATTCTCTCCAGAAACTACAGATCCATGCCCTAAAGGTAGACAGGAAATATCTGTAAATTCTCAGTTTGTACTGTGTGTAGCCCCAGAAGTATTTCTACTTGTCAACATAAAATGATAACATTTGACAATTAGAACTATATAAGACACAACTGGGAAAAAAGGAAAAAAAATATAGGAGTAATTTTCGTCATTAGCATAAGGAACAGAGAGCAGCAGCGGTGTCACAGAGGACACGGAGAACTGATCACACCTTTTGAGTGTAAAATCAAGGTCAACAACGATTACTCATCACACGCTCTGTATCCTACGTAATACAATACCAAAATAATAACTGCATAGGGGGCTGAACACAAGAATAACATTTCACAGTAAGCTGGACTCTTTTGACCTAAAACTAAAAAAAAAAAATATGCAGCTATAACTAGGGATGCACTGATACCAGTTTTTTTTTTTTTTTTTTACAACGAATACGATTTTTAGTACTCGCCGATACCAATTACTGATACCT
Source organism: Lithobates sylvaticus (assembly GCA_028564925.1). NCBI lineage: Eukaryota > Metazoa > Chordata > Amphibia > Anura > Ranidae > Lithobates > Lithobates sylvaticus. The sequence goes on along the minus strand of CM053035.1, from coordinate 176,637,704 downwards.
ACTGCAACTGTTTTGTTTTCACTTCAGCTGTCAGCAATGGTACAAAGTATTGAAAAGTTATTTACAAATAAAACTTTTTTTTTTTTTCATTTTGCGCTTTTTCAATGTGAAATGTGTAAATATATATATATATATATATATATATATATATATATATATATATATATATATATATATATATATAAAAAATATTCACTAACAAAAAAAAAAAAAGTTTTAATCGTTTATAAAATAGACGCAAACAAAAAAGAAAAAAAAAATATATTCACTAACAAAAAAAAAAAAAAAGTTTTAATTGTTTATCATTTATAAAATAGATGTGAAAAAAATAAAAAAAAGGAAAGTAATAATTAAATGGAGGAGAATAGGGAGTTAATTAAGGCGGATTAAAGTAAATTAAGGGTTAATGAGGGGTTAAACAGAGGAACATTTGTTCATCTCTTTGATCCCTTTAACACTTCAGCTGTCAACAGGGGAGACCCACTGACAGATCAAAGAACCGAGCGTGAACGTATCGGTTTCAGGTATCGGTGCATTTGCACGAGTACCGATACTTTGTGCAAAAACTTGGCATCGGCACCGATACTAGTATCGGTGCAACCCTAGCTATAACCCTTCCATGTAAAAACTCTTGATGTGAATGAGAAGACCCCAATATTTCAGCATTACAAAACAGACAATAAAAATAAGAAAAAAAAACAGGATATTCCTGGAAGTAAAGACAAGGCGGTGAAAGGGGGCAATACGTTATTCCCACCGCATAGATTATCAAGTAACAAACGATGATTTGAGCTAGGTATCAGCTCTGACATGTGTGGACAATCCAACCATCATGAAAAATCCAAAAAGGTAATGAAAGAACTCTACTAACTAAATGTATCTGATCAAATACCACAATCCCCTCACAATTTAAAACCATCAGCTTTACGAAGGCTGGGCTCACACTAGTGTGAATTGGATGCGGGAATTCGCATGACAGGAGATTGTGACCGGCTCTCTATGGAGCCGGTTCACATATCTCCGCAGCGGCTGCGATGCGATTTGCACAGTGCGTCTTTTGATGCGTTTCAGGTCCAAAATCAGCCGAAAAATTCAGGCTGAAATTGGAAACGGTGAGCGAGGACGCACCGGACTCTTGCTGTGCGCCGCTTGCGTGCTCATATATATGTGAACCCAACCATACAAGGTTTATGAGGTATCTATGCCTTTTTTACTTGTGGTATCAGGAAAACTTGTCAGAAGTGACTCATTCTCACAATAGAGGAACTAGACAGCAGGCAGGAAGGACACTTTGCATTGGGGAGAGGCAAGTAAACACTGAAGTAATATGTGCTTTGTTCTGCTCTCATGACTGAGATTTACAAAGACTTTAAGTATTTAAGAGTTATAAAAAGGCATATGAAAAGTAAGATGTACACAATTTTTTTTCTGGCTGCACAATGATTTCAGCCTCACCGTTGCCAAAATAACGTCATTTGGGCATTAACACAAGTGGGCTGTCATCATGTATCTGGGCAGGTGTTTATCCTCTCCAGGTGTCAGGGTCTGACCTTCATTTATGAACAATGTGTACCGTCCGCGGCTAGTGAAAGGTGCCACACTGAAATATAGCCGGCAGAAACCATACAAAAGGTAATACGCTACAAGGAAAAATATAATGCCTTGTCCCTATTATATATATATATATATATATATATATATATATATATATATATATATAACCATTAAAAAAAATAAACAGTGATGTAAATAAGCCTTGATCTGACGTTTTCCTTAGTCACTCACTGTGGATGTGACGGGAAAGGAATGATCAGACCGCTTGTATGAGAATATGCAGAAATGTGAATTCCCACTACATGGAGATGTGTTTAGGGGCTTGACAACCGAGTGTCTCCATCCACTCCCTCTGATGTACATATTGCAACCTGGGGGACAGGTAGCAGGTACAAAGGCTTCCTGGGATAAGCAGACTTTCAGGCACAGATACCAAATCCAGTGAGGTAGTAAGAAACAGTGAAGTGTTTAATGGTGATATTTACAAGTCCATAGAGGTGCTGTACAGTGTTCAAAACAGAATAAAATAGCCAAACAAAATCCTAGCCGTGTTTCGGCTCTAACTATACATTATGTAGGCCCTAAGTACCAGCCTGAGCAAGCCTACCGCTTGTCAGTTTTCCACATAAACTGCTTCACAGCTTTTTTTACCAACCTTTTTTGCTCTCACAGACCAGCGTTGTCTGTGTTTCCCAGGCAGAGAGCAAAGGCTGTCTGCTCAGGTGAGCTTAAAATTAGCCTGGGGAAGAGGACCAAGACCTGAACTGGATCATGGATCAGAGATTTCTGAATGTGTAGGAGAGGAGCCTGGCAGACGTATAAGCCCCAAACAGGACTTTTCCTGGCTCTCTCTGGGACGCTCTGCTACAATATATAAAGCTGGCCATACGCTATGCAATCTGATTGTACAATACCTGTACAATTTCCTTTAGATTTACCAGAACAGTGGAATAGGAAGACCCACATGAACAATCTATTCAGTGTGTATCAAAAAAGACCCTTGTACTACATAGCTGATGGTAGCTATAAAGGAGATTGTACAGAAAGTGGGTTGAAGGGGAATATAGTAATGAGGGAGGTGTTGTCCAGAATGGTCAAAACACCCTATCACACCCTTTTTTCTGTGATGCATCTCATGGCTGTGCATTCTGGGATTCAACACTTCCTAGATGTCACGTGACTAAGGATGAGCTCCGGCGTGTTCGCACACCCCACGTGCAGCGCCCGCCAGGAAGTCTGCGCTGCACTAATTACAGGCAGTGAGGCATTGTCCCGATGCAGAGATCGGGAAATGTCTCACTGCCTCTGATTAGCGAAGCGCAGTGACGACTTCCTGGCGGGCTCTGCACGTGGGCTGTGCGAACACGCCGGAGCTCATCCTTAGTCACGTGATCTACCGGAAATGAAGAATGAATTGCTTGTATATTCTGTTAGAAGTCATACTGTGTAACAATTGTCTTGATTGTGTTCAAAGGTTATATTTACACCTTAATTTGCAAAGAATACTAACTCGGCTTTTGAAAGCCTGGTCAGTCAACGAGCCTTGGAATCGACAACTATGTAAACAAGTATTTTGCATTTCAATCAAGATTCGACTCCAAAGACACTTTAGCTAGCTAGTTCCCACCCTTTTAGTAAAACATATAAATTGTATTGCTTTCCCTAGCTACAAATTAGATTGAATGTCACCATGTACTTACTGCATTGTTCTCCCTGCTTGTGGCTAGCTACAAGCTTGAAATATTAAATACATCTTTTTGAATGTGGTTCAGCAGTCAAAATATTATTGGGAACCCCTAAGTTTTGGGATTTCCCCATCAATTGTGACCGTGTAAGGAGTACCGATACTTTTTCTACTCGCCGATACCAATTACTGATATCTATATATTTTTTTTTTTTTTGGTGTCATTTGACAGTTTTTAGGGCTCGTTCACACCATACATGCATGAAAACTTATGGGAAAACTACACAGATTTCATTTGCAGAGTCATCAGTCTTCACGTGCGTTTTTTACAGCCTGTTCACGTATGTGCGGGTCAGCCGCAGTGCGATTTGAAAAAAAAAAAAAAAGAGTCCTGTGCAATTTCATTCCGGTTCAGGTTTCTAATCTCATACACTACAATTCGCATTGGAAATGCATCTGAACCACTGAATTTAATCGTACCAGACTGGGGCTTTGAAATCGCACAGTAAACCAGCCTCACATATGTGAACCGAGTCTGAAGGTATCGATTCTAGTAATGGAGCATTTGTGCAAATGCTTTGCCATGCTTTGGCACAGATACTGTACGGTATTGGTATCGCTAGCTTCCATTTATTATGAAAAAGTGAAATGCTGCCCGAAAAGGTGAACTTAGCCTTTACGATATGCAGGGGGGAATATGAACACTGGGACAATGTCTCGGCTACAACAAAGGCTAAATTCGCCAATATTACACAGTGCTGCTAATGGTCCGATGGGCTACAAGTTTGACTTCCCTAAAAAAAAAAATAATCAAAAAAACCTTCAGAAAGAATACAATAGATGTTCTGACATACACCACTACAATAAAGTCACACATATGGAAAGGATTCCTATATGCATAGGCAGCCCATACATTATTTTTTTTCCCCTTCAACCATCTAGTGGGTGAATGGGGGAAATCGTTCAATCAGTGGTTGACTCATGTATGGCCAGCATTAAAAGTACATATGCTTATGAGCCCATACTTTCTCACCTTATATACGGATCATCAAATGATCTGGATCTAGCTCAGTAGAGATTGATGGTCCGAACTGGATCATGCAAGTCCCCAATGTAATTCCTCATGCACACAGTTCCTTTCCGCTGAGTTATTGTATTCTGACAGCAGGGCAGTGCTGATCTATCAGGAAAAGCCAGACAGGTTGGTTTTACAGAGATTGATTGGTAGATTGACTTCTGTACAACCAGTCTGCCCATATGCTGCTTATCTTTCTACAATTGATAAGAATCTGATGTATTCTATAGGGATAGCAGGAAGACAAAGCTGAACAACATTACTGACAATTCTGATAACACATATTGGAAAGTGTCTTACTGCACAGGAGACATGAACACCACACACATGGACAAAAAAAGACTTTAGACTTCGTTTACATCTTGGTGTATGGGGGTGACAGCGGCGGTAAAATAGCGCATATAGAATCGCGGTATGCCCACCGCACAGAACATTTACCGCAATTGTCGCCCGACGAATCGCGCTTGGGGTGCTATTAGAATTGACGAGCAGCGCCTGGGGAATGCATGGGCATCCCGCGATTTGCCGCTACTTGCGAATTCGGAATGCAGAGATGTGAACGGAGCCTTATAGTCAAATGCATTAGAATGTGGGCTTGAAGAAGCTCTGAATGCTAACATTTTTTTTTACGCTTAAAGCGGTTGTATACCGGCTGACTTTTTTTTTTTTTCAGACCTGCAAGGGAAAAGGCATAATGAGCTAGTATGCACCGCACTGGTGGTTGTGGGGGTCTGCGGGTGAGGGGCTTATCGAAATCTGGAAGTCCACTTTAACAAGGGGACCCCCAGATCCCATCCCCCTACAATTTCATAACAAAAAAAAAAAAAGTGTAACAAATGGTAAAAAGAAGACAAGGGACAGCTTGGGACAAGTCCTTTAATAAAAAATACATAAAAATGTCCCGATATAAATCCACACCGCCCAACAGACCGAAAAACCCTGTGGCATCAGAGAGGGGACGGGTCACCCGTTTAAGTCGCTGTGAGACCCCGCCCTCAGCTAAACAGCTGTCACCCAGCGGGCGCCGTGGATTTACATTGCGGGACATTTTTATTTTTTTTAGCTTTTAATAAAGGACTTTTCCCAAGCTGTCTCTAGTCTTTTTTTTCCAATTTCTTAATTTTTTTTTTGTAAAAATGGTAGGGGTACAATGTACCCCAGTACCAATTCACATAGGGGGGCCGGGATCTGGGGGTCCCCTTGTTAAAGGGGGCTTCCAGATTCCGATAAACCCCCCGGCCCACATATCCCCCAACCCTTGCCCGGTGGTTGTGGGGGTGAGGCCCTTGTCCCCATCAACATGGGGACAAGGTGTATTGGGGTCAGACCCCAAAGCACCCTCCCTATGTTGAGGGCATGTGGCCTGGTAAGGTTCAGGGGGGGGGGGGACTCTCTCGCCCCCCTCTTTTCCTGCAGCCTGCCAGCTTGCGTGCTCAAAAAAGGGTCTGGTATGGACTTTGGGGGGACCTCTACGTCATTAACCACATGCCGACCGGCGCACGACGATATACGTCGACAGAATGGCACGTACAGGCAGGAGGGCGTATATATACGTCCCTCCTTTCGCCTGTCCGTGCCATCGGGAGCGCGCCGGGAGCGGCGCGCTCCCACGCCGGTCGGGACCCCCGCGAGTCCGGCCGCGGTCCCCGCGGACTCGATCGCCGCGGGGACTCCCGCGATCGTCTCACGGAGCGGCTGAACGGGGAGATGCCGAGATAAACAGCATCTCCCTGTTCTGCCTAGCAATTAGTGACGCCGATCTCTGCTCCCTGTGATTGGAGCAGAGATCAGCATTCACTAGCTGACAGCCACGCCCCCCCACAGTAAAAAAAACACCCCTAGGCCTACTTAACCCCTACACTGCCACCTTGTGGTTAACTCCTAAACTGCCAGTGTCATTTATACAGAAATCAATGCATTTAAATGCATTAATTGCTGTAAAAATGACAATGGTCCCAAAAATGTGTCAAAAATGTCCGATGTGTCCGCCATAATGTCGCAGTCACAAAAAAAATCGCAGATCTCCGCCATTAATAATAAAAAAAAGATTATTAATAAAAATGCTATAAAACTATCCCCTATCTTGTAAACGCTATAACTTCTGCGCAAACCGATCAATAATCGCTTATTGCGATTTTTTTTACCAAAAATATGTAGAAGAATACGTATCGGCCTAAACGGAGGAAAAAAAATGTTTTTTTATATATTTTTTGGGGATATTTATTATAGCAAAAAATAAAAAATAATGCATTTTTTTCAAAATTGTCGCTCTATTTTTGTTTATAGCGCAAAAAATAAAAACCGCAGGGGCGATCAAATACCACCAAAAGAAAGCTCTATTTGTGGGAAAAAAAGGACGTCAATTTTGTTTGGGAGCCACGTCGCACGACCGCGCAATTGTCAGTTAAAGCGACGCAGTGCCGAATCGCAAAAAGGGGCCTGGTCCTTTGGCTGCAAATTGGTCCGGTCTGAAAGTGGTTAAAAAAAAAAAAAAAAAAAAAAATTGGCGCAGGGTTCACCTTAAAATCCATACCAGACCTGAAGGGTCTGGTATGGATTTTGGGGGGGGGGGACCCCTACGTCATTTTTTTTTTTTTGCCTGAAGGGCCTGGTATGGTATGGAATTTGGGGGGACCCCCACGCAATTTTTTTGAATTTTTGGTTTGGGTTTCCCCTTAATATTCATACCGGACCCAAAGGGCCTGGTAATGGACTGGGTGGGGGACGACCGATGCCTTTTTTTCAATGCGTTTTATCTATATTGCCGAGACCCGACAATTCATTACAGCCGCGATCAGTTTTGAATGACAATTTTTCCTTTTAGAAATTTCATTTTGCTGCGGTATTGTTCTAAACACAGGAAAAATGCGCCACTTTACACGCATACTATAGACACCCCCTCAGGCATGATATTTAAAGGAATATTTCATTTTTATTGTTTCACAAAATCACTGCGCCGGGAAAAAACGGGCGTTTTAAAAAAAATTAATATTTATATTGATACATGTCCCCTGGGGCAGGACCCGGGTCCCCAAACACTTTTTATGACAAAAACTTGCATACAAGCCTTTAAAATGAGCACTTTTGATTTTTAATGTTAGTGTCCCATAGACTTTAACAGTGTTCCGTCGGCTTTTGAATTTGCATATTGTTTGTTGTTCGCCAAACATCCGAACAACCAAAGTTCAGCCCGAACTTATGCTCGGGCCAAACCGTTCGCCCATTCCCAAGTGCAGACATTAGAGCCCTATCCTGACTCTCTACAAAGACACAAATCTTCTATTGTTTACATCAAATGCTGGGCCAGCAGAGCCTTGACAGGTTCTATGCATTAGCACTTACCCATAAAAGTCTTTAATGCTTTAGGATTAGTACATATACTCCAACTATGTCAATGTTCTGCCAGCTTTTTATTTGACAAGAATAAAAAAAAAAAGCCACACCTCAAGAAAGACCACATGCAGTCCTGATTGAGATTTGCCAAAACACACCTTGAGGATTCTGAGGCCACATGGAAAAAAGTGTTATGTCAGATAAGAACAAAATTATATTTTTTGGCCTCAACACCAACGGATATGTCTGGCGGAAATCCAATACAGTTCACCATCCAAAAAACACCCTTCCTACAGTAAATTCTGCTTAAAGGATTCAAAATGATCTGCCCCGCATGTTTTTATTAGTTCACTGGGGTACCATACAATGTACTAGACGCCTCTTTCTGTCACAGTTCACCTGCCTGAGCCGTTTCTGGTTATCAACTTATACAAATTAGGCTAAATCCCATCCGTTTGGTGATCGATATACAGTAAGGGAAAAAAGTATTTGATCCCCTGCTGATTTTGTACGTTTGCCCACTGACAAAGAAATGATCAGTTTATCATTTTAATAGTAGATTTATTTTAACAGTGAGAGACAGAACAAAAATATCCAGAAAAACGCATTTAGAAAAAGTTATAAATTGCTTTGCATTTTAATGAGGGGAAATAAAGTATTTGATCCCCTATCAATCAGCAAGATTTCTGACTCCCAGGTGTCTTGTATACAAGTAACAAGCTGAGATTAGGAGCACTATCTTAAAGGGAGTGCTCCTAATCTCAGCTTGCTACCTGTATAAATCGACCATCGCCAAGCAGCTTGGTGAGAGGGTGACAACAGTTAGGCCCCTTTCACACTGGGGCGTTTTTCATGCGGTGCAGCGCTAAAAATAGCGCCTGTTCACCGCATGAAAAAATCCTGCCCCTTTAACTCCAGTGTGAAAGCCGGCGGGCTTTCACACTGGAGCGGTGCGCTAGCAGGATGAAAAAAAAAGTCCTGCTAGCAGCATCTTTGGAGCGGGATAGGAGCGGTGTGTTCACCGCTCCTATACCGCTCCTTCCCATTGAAAAGAATGGGAGACCGCGGTAAAACCGCGGTAATACCGCCGCAAAGCGCCGCTACGGCGGCGCTCTGCGGGGGGTGTTTAACCCCTTTTCGGCCGCTCGCGGGGGTAAAACCGCACCGCGAGCGGCCGAAAACCGCGGTAAAAACGACGGTAAAGCAGCGCTAAATATAGCGCTGCTTTACCGTCACCGCGGCTCACCGCCCCAGTGTGAAAGGGGCCTTAGTGCGATTATTCGCAAATGGAAGAAACACAAAATAAATGTCAATCTCTCTCGGTCTGGGGCTTTATGAAAGATCTGGCCTCGTGGAGTTTCAATGATCATGAGAACGGTGAAGAATCAGCCACAAACTACACGGGAGAATCTTGTTAATAATCTCAGCTGGGACCAAAGTCACCGATAAAAAATATTTTTGATACTGTAAAAAAAAGGGAAATATGGCCTCAGCTCTTTTGGCCATATTTTTCCTGTGGGTCACAGGAGTGCACTTAGTTCTGTACTCCTGTCAGACCACGGAGACTGACAGCAATAAAAGCTTGGCAGAGACTCTAATCCTTTCACATTTCATCTAAAACTGACAAAAAGGTTTTGTGCATACTTTAAATGCCCTTATTTATTTGTATACTAAAAGAAAGATGAAATAAAAAAACAATGACTAGGTCACTGTACATCAAAAGGATGACTCTTCAGTGTGATGCCAACCAGTGCAAATGTTTCTACCATCACACAGGATGAATGTTAACCACTTTCCGACCGGCGCACGACGATGTACGTCCCTTTTTTTGAAGAGGGATATCTCGGTAACGGCAGCAGCTGCTGCCACAACCGAGGTATCCATCTCTTCAGGCGCCGGTCGGCTGTCCGATAATGGTGGTCATCGCGGCGGATTCGCCGCGAGATCACCGTTATCGGCGGCGGGAGAGGTGCCCCCCCCCTCCCGCCGCTCTCCCGCGCCTTCCGCCGCTTACCGGAACCGTCAGCAGCGGCGGAGGCGATCGGGTCCGTTCCCCTCCTGTGCATAGAGATGAGTGACGCTAAGATGGCCGCCACTCATCTCTATACCATAGGAGGGCGGAAGCGACGTCAAAAACGCCACTTCCGCCCATACCTCTTAAAGAGGAATTTTCAAATGTCATTTTTTTAAATGTAATTTTTTTTTTTTTTTCATTGAAGTCCAAATATGAGATCTGAGGACTTTTTGACCCAGATCTCATATTTAAGAGGACCTGTCATGCTTTTTTCTATTACAAGGAATGTTTACATTCCTTGCAATAGGAATAAAAGTGAGCCAATTAATTTTTTTTTAAAAAACAGTGTAAAAATAAATAAAATCAAGAAAAATAAATAAGAAAAACAAAAAAAAAATTTTTTAAAGCGCCCCGTCCCGACGAGCTCGTGCGCAGAAGCGAACGCATACGTGAGTAGCGCCCGCATATGAAAACGGTGGTCAAACCACACATGTGAGGTATCGCCGTGATCGGTAGAGCGAGAGCAATAATTATAGCCGTAGACCTCCTCTGTAACGCAAAATATGCAACCTGTAGAATTTTTTAAACGTCGCCTATGGAGATTTTTGAGGGTAAAAGTTTGATGCCATTCCACGAGCGGGTGCAATTTTGAAGCGTGACATGTTAGGTGTCAATTTACTCGGCGTAACATTATCTTTCACAATATATAAAAAAATTGGACTAACTTTACTGTTGTCTTATTTTTTTATTCAAAAAAGTGAATTTTTTCCAAAAAAAGTGCGCTTGCAAGACCGCTGCGCAAATACGGTGTGAAAAAAAGTATTGCAACGACCGCCATTTTATTCTCTAGGGTGTTAGAAAAAAAACAATATATAATGTATATAGTGGAACCCTGGCTTTTATTTACACCTGTGGTCATTGTTACATAGAATTCAGGTGAGAATAAAAAAAATTGCAGTGAATGGCAGTTGAGTCATCTGCTGTATACAGGGGAAGGAAATGGGATTATGTGACTAATCACTCAAAATATATCCTCACTGGATATTGCGATACAATTTCCCCTATTGCTCATCCTTAGATAAAGAAACAAAAGCTCTGGGCACATCTCTATTCTATCACTAATGAGCTAAACAATTCCTGGCACACAGATAACACACAATGACAAAACGTAAGAATAATTTGTAATCTTGTCAGGGAAATAAGATTTGTGAATAGACACGAATAAGCCGAAACGCTTAGAAGAAATACTCATGGTATGCAGGTGGTTTTCCTTCAGAGATCCAATGTGAAGGGGCGGAGAAAAAGAACAAAGTTGTTTTTGCTCAACTATTAGTCCTCATGCACACTGGACGTTAAAACAACGTTATAAAAACACCAGTCGCTTTGCAGTGAGTTTTTAAATGTTTTCGCAATAGCGGTTTTCCATGTTAGCGTTTTTGTTTTTCAATGGATCAAAAACGCTGGTGAGCCATGTTTTTAAGCATTTAACGTTAGAGCGTTTTTACAGCTGAAAACAGCTAAAAAAAAAAACTCCTCTCAGATTTTTTTTTTTTTTTTAAAGCCAAAAACTGCCCCAGCCAAAAACTGCTGATAACAGCCTATGGCCCATTTCACACTGGGCGGTTTTCATGCGGTACAGCGCTAAAAATAGCGCCTGTATACCGCCTGAAAAAACCGGCCCCATTCACTCCAGTGTGAAATCCGGCGGGCTTTCACACTGGAGCGGTGCGCTAGCAGGACGGCAAAAAAAGTCCTGCTAGAAGCATCTTTGGAGCGGTATAGGAGCTGTGTATTCACTGCTCCTATACCGCTCCTTCCCATTGATTTGAATGGGACACCGCGGTAAAACCGCGGCAATACCGCCGCAAAGCTCCGCTACGGCGTCGCTCTGCGGGGGATATTAACCCTTTTTCGGCCGCTCGCGGGGGTAAAACCGCACCGCGAGCGGCCGAAACCCGCGGGCAAAACGACGGTAAAGCAGCGCTAAATATAGCGCTGCTTTACTGCCACCGCGGCTCCCGCCCCAGTGTGAAAGGGGCCTATGTGTGCATAGACACATAAGACAAAATGATAGGGAGTTTATTTACTGTAGAATTACTGTATTTACTGAGGCCTTATAAACTAATATCTCAGTGATGAAGCCAGACTTTATGACAATTCTTATGCCCCGTACACACGAGCGGAATTTCCGTCTGAGAAATCTTTCGAGTTTTTTCCGACGTAAAAACGCTCAAGTTTGTCTTGCATACACACAGTCACACAAAAGCTCTCTGGACTTTCGACCGTCAAGAACGTGGCGACGTACAACACTACGACGAGCCGAGAAAATGAAGTTCAATGCTTCCGAGCATGCTTAGGAATTTTACGCCTCGGAATTGCTTCAGACGAATGCATTTTTGGATAGGAACTTTTTCCGACCGAAAAATAGAGAACCCGCGCTCAATCTTTTGCTGGCGGAAACTCCGCCAGCAAAAGTCCGATGGAGCATACACACAGTGGCATTTTCCGACCAAAAGCTGTCATCGGACTTTTGCTGGCGGGATTTCCGATCGTGCGTACAGGGCATTACAGTTGTATGCAAATGTGGAGGTACTGTTTTGTGTGTGGTTTTGCCACAATGTGCTTTTGGAATGTGACTCGATTTCAAAAGTTTCTAGAACGAATTCAGAAAAGTGAGTTTAAGTTCATCCAAACCCAAGAAGAAACATTTACTATATTGCAGCTTATCAGTCTTTAGATATGTTGGCTGCACTTGTTTTTTTATAAACTTTTATCTATTTAGATTTTCCTAATGATACTGCCAGTAATAGACTTTCTGAATTAGCAGGACAACTCCCGCTCACTGTAATGTATCTGTGGAGGAGCAGCATTGTCACCCTAGAACTTTCTATTTTTTGCATACACCAATATGGTGAAGAGTACAGCAGCGCACATCCATTCACAACAATGGCCGGCTCTGCACCTGGGCTGCTTAGGTGAAGGAATTATGACAGCAATTCCAATGAACACGCTCAGCAGAATGTGTGCAAGAGCCCTTGTAATGACATAGTGCACAGTTTTACATTTAATGAAATTAACAAAATGACATTTTATTCATCTTTATTCACATTACTTTGCAATGCGCTGCAACATGCTGTGCTAAAAAAAAAACACAGAATGTCCTACTTTTGAGGCATACACCACTGTAGCACAGCGGTGTGAACATAACAGGACATAAGGCAAGTGTCCATGCTATGATTTGGGACTGTGGGCAAGTCTACCTAGCACAGCCCAACACGCATGGTGTGAATGGGCCCTAAGGCTGGATTCACACCTCTGCATTTTTTAGTGTTTTTTGCATTTTGCAGATTTGCACTGCAGTCCATTTAACATGGTTTCCTATGTAACACGTTCTGTAGTGCAAATCTGCAAAAGGCTTTAAAAAGGCATAGGTGTGAATCCAGCCTAAAACCTAAACAAATATACAGTACACAAAGCAGTGAATGAGATGGAAAAACTCAGGTAGCAAAGGAACCTGCCTCTGCCTCTTGTATGATTAGCCCAAGGGTTGAAAGTGACACATATTCCTTCGGAGGGCTGGACAATTTTTTATCAATAATGAGTGCTTGGAAAGACAAAAGTATCACTTACTAGGTTGTCCTAAACTACCTGAATGTAGTATTGGAAGGACTGGGATTCACCCCGTGTGGCACAAATTCCCTGTTTAGACCCCTGATCTCTCACCAAAGCCCCCTAATGGAGCTCCTACAAAAATGGTTTGAAGACATTGTTGAGTATTCAGAGGTTCTCACCCATGCAGGGTGATGTAAAACTGCAAATTTAAAGCTGAACTTCAGAATAAGCAAATATTACCTAAATACTGAAGACGTGTATATTCTTGTTGAGCTTCGTGTATCCATTTAAGATCTGTGCAGAAATCCAGGTGTGAAAGTTTTCTCCTGTGCAGAAGCTTTATGTAATAAAAAACAGTCACTGGTCTTGTATCCACCCACCCACTCTTAGTTTTCTGTGGGCAGCCAATAGTACTCCCAGAATATTTGCCAGTACTTTAAGAGTTCCCTGCAATGATGCTGGGCCAGCTACCCCTTCTTATGAAAAGCTATAACATTTACACGCGACATTGCCAGACCACTGCTGATCTGGACTATTCTCTTATTCCCTGCCTGCCTGAACTTAATTACTCATTTCATTGCCACCTGCTTTCCACCTTTGCCTGGACCTGACGATTTTTTTGTCAATCCCCCTAAAGCTGGGGTCTCAAACTGGTGGCCCTAAAGCTGTTGCGAAACTACAAGTCCCATGAGGCATTGCAAAGCTGACAGTTACAAGCATGACTTTCACAGGCAAAGGCATGATGGGACTTGTAGTTCCACAACAGATGAAGGGCCGCCTGTTTGGAGACCCCTGCCCTAGAGTATGGTCTCCACACTGTAGACTTTCCATCCTCATTCGCCCCTTTGGTGGGGTGATCCTGAGAGCCGCAACCTGATACCAACCTACATCAGAGAGCTCTGGGGCCATTTAGGCTTTAGTTCCATTCGCCACCATCAGAGAGCTCTGGTGAAGATCAGCTAGTACTTAGACTCTGTATCTAGGGCGAGCTCGCTTCACCTGACACATAACATGGCTATTGAAGATATATAAATGAAAATTTCTGAGCCTGGAATTCAACTTAACTAAACATAGCATTTTTACCCAACTTAAAAAAAAAAAACAGTGTGAATGTGATGTTAAAAAGACAAGGGAAAAGCGTCATATCTTATTAGGGTGGTATATTCAAGTATTATCATCCCAAAAAAAAAAATTGGAAGTAAAGTAGTAAAATTCATATCTATTCATATCGCAGTTCAATTAACGAAAACAATCCTAATGAGTCTATAAGCTATTGCAGATTGCCTACTAATGTGTGTCAGTAAAGGTGAAATGCTATAAACTCCCTTGTAAAGAATTCAGGAATGATGTGGTTTACCTGCAGCCTCTATCTAGAGTGCACAAAGCGCTGTCTGCGTATCGTGTGAAAGAAGTTAATAGCTAGCTCTCCAGATCATTATAAAGATTTTCTTAAGTGTGAGGAAATAGCAAGGTGTTGGGCAATGTGTTTTTTTTTTTTGTATTAGTTGATGTCTGGGTTCCACATAGTCATAGTCTTTGTTTAAACAATCTTTCAAGAGGAAGAAATGCTCTTCTGTGTACTAATAACGTAATCATTTCCACAGAAAGACAAACTAGATAAAAATGTGCCGGATAGTCCAGTGGTTGACAGCCAAAGTGCATTCCTTTCTGCACACTTTGAATTGAATAGCATGACATATCACGTACCTTCCTTAAAAAAGCAGTCCGGTTTAACAACCATGAATTCCTCTTCATTACCCATATCCTGCCAGCTAAAATCCTATGTCTGCTGGTGCTGCCTTCTTCCAAGTGGCCCTGAATTTTAACCTGTGGGAAGGCAGCCAATGTTTACCCTGGTTCCATTCCGGCCTCTCTCCTGAGCCCACTGCAGCCCCCCACTGTGCACATATTTACACATGGGACAAAAGACTGCAGCCTCCTCTACGACCTTTTTTAGATACCATTATAACGCAGGTCTGCCAGCTGCCGCAAAACAAGCATCTGATCCAAGTTCAGTCTTTATTCACGGAGAGCAAAAGGGGTTTTTAAAGCGGTTGTAAACCGCTGAATGTTTTTTGTTTTTTTACCCAAGGCAAAGCCATAATGCATATCATGTTGAACTTACCTTAACCACATGCCGACCGGGCCATAGCCGAAAGACGGCTACGGCGCGGTCAGCTTATTCTGGCTGGATGTCCTTACACATTAGTAAGCATTTTCAGTGCAAAGTGGATTTGCCTTTTGTAAATAACCCCCAAAGTTCAAAATGTGTGTGGAACTACACTTTGAGTCCAATATAGGTAGAGATACATGGGTCTGGCTGCTCCAAGTGGTACAGAAAGATCCGCAACTGTACAAACCATCAGGAAAGAAGATGGAGCAACTATTTTGAGCAACAGTGCGCACCTTGTCACAGGAGTTGCTTCTAACAATGAAGGACACTGTATATAGATAATGTGGAGCAGGTAACTCTGCTAACACAGAGGGTCCCCAAAGCTGCTGAAACATCTGTGATATCACTGATCACAGAGGGTTGGCTGCTGTTGAAGCTTGATCTTAGACCCCTTTCACACTGTGCCGCCACCAGCGTCAGCGGTAAAGAGGCGCAATTTTAAGCACTGCTTTACCGTCGCTTTAGCTGCGCTATTCGGCCGCTAGCGGGGTTAAATCCGCCCACAAAACTCAGCCGGAGCGGCGTTTTGCTGGCAGTATAGCATTGCTGCCCCATTCATTTCAATGGGGAGCAGCGGTGGAGGAGCAGGGAGTTCACCGCTCCAAAGAAGCTGCTGGCAGGACTTTTTCTGATGCCCTGCCAGCGCACCGCTCCAGTGTGAAAGTGAATGGAGCAGCTGTTTCAGGGCGGTTTGCAGGCGCTATTTTTAAAGCTATAGCGCCTGCAAAATGCTCCAGTGTGAAAGGGGTCTTATACTTTGATCAAAGCACTAGTACCCCCCCACCTTGAGTAGTGCAAATTCACTTCTTGTTTGTTTGCTCATAGTTGGGGCCCATTCTCACTTTTATTCCATTAATTTCTGTGTCAGAGAGTACAGACAAGGCCAATATTTCAATAAAAAGAAGCTTGCATGAACCTGGCCAAATTGAACAGAAGAGAAACAGATGAAAAATTGCACAAGCAGACGTTAGTTTGTGTCAAATAATGTGTAGACTCAGAGATGCAAGCTGCTGAAATGATACGCAATTCTTGACTTTTCCTGCAAAAAGTCAACCTCGGCTCCACTTTTCCCCTCCTCCTAAGCCCCTTTATTGGTCAGTGAAGAAGCCCATCATAACAGGTAGGGGTGATTCCAAACAAGACTTTTACAGCTTCATCTGCCTGTATTCCCTGGATCTACTGTTCAGCCTTGCCTGTGTTTTTGATCCCTGTATCTGTATCTCTGATTGTATGCTCAGCGCGACCCACCCAGGTTTATGACACTTTAAAAATGAAGGTGAAATGTTTTATGTGCCATAACAGAAGATGGCAAGCAGAGTCTGCGAAATGTAAATAGGCCTATGCCCTTTTGAAGGCTTAAACAAAGAACGCTGTACGCAATGTTTGCCTATGTGACATCGCCAAGACAAACTAGTCAGAGGCAAAATAACAATACATTATTCAGCTAAAAGCAAACACCTGGCAGAGAGATCTGAATTAACTCTACCCTTATCTGAATCATCTTCAATGCTTCTATTGATAAGGTTTACAAGTTATACAGAATCATAACAAATGCCTTTGGTTTCAAAACAGTGGCATACAACCCAGATGAATGTTTGAAAGGAGTGCAGGTGACAGATAGGAAGAGGAGAGAGAGGGTGTGCGCGGTGGCTGTGGAAGTCAGCCTAATTGTTGTTTAATCAGTTTTATGGATTCACAGGGAAACGGAGGATGTCTGGAGGTAGATAGTGCTGTAGCCATGAGCACTACACTTTCTCTTAGGCCCCTTTCACACTGGGGCGGTTTTCAGGCGGTACAGCGCTAAAAATAGCGCCTGTATACCGCCTGAAAAAAAAACGGCCCCATTCACTCCAGTGTGAAAGGCGGCGGGCTTTCACACTGGAGCGGTGCGCTAGCAGCATCTTTGGAGCGGAATAGGAGCGGTGTGTTCACCGCTCCTATACCGCTCCTTCCCATTGATTTGAATGGGACACCGCGGTAAAACCGCGGCAATACCGCCGCAAAGCGCCGCTCTGTGGGGGATATTATCCCTTTTTTGGCCGCTCGTGGGGGTAAAACCGCACCGCGAGCGGCGGAAACCCGCGGGCAAAATGACAGTAAAGCAGCGCTAAATATAGCGCTGCTTTACCGTCACCACGGCTCCCGCCCCAGTGTGAAAGGGGCCTAAGGAGGCATACATAAACTTATTGGTAACTCTAAACCAGGGGTCTCAAACTGGTGGCCCTCCAGCTGTTGCAAAACTACAGCTGGAGGGCCACCAGTTTGAGACCCCTGCTTAACCCTGTCCTCAGGGCCCACTAACAGGCCAGATTTGCAAGATAACTGAAATACATCACAGGCGATATCATTTTCTGCTCAGCGATTGCGGTATTCTGCATCTCCCCCAAGGCAATACATAAAACCTGGCCTGTTAGTGGGCCCTGAGGACAGGAGTTGATGGCCACTGCTCTAAACCATTGGTGCCATTGACTGCTACAAGACCAAAGCTAGATACTACTGCATACTGTTCCTGGGCATATGAAACATTTGGACTTGGAAACTCTGTTCACCAGTCAATACAAAACAAAAAAAAAAAACTAAAACCAAATATAAAATATTGCACAATAAAGTAATAAAGTTTTTCTCTCCATCCAGAAGATGGCACTCTAGGTTCTTGGCAAATTAGTAGCGTACTCTTCAGCTGTACAGAGAGAAGCCCCTTGAATACAAAACGGTCTTTACAGTGACTCTTCCGTTCTCAGGGATGTGTGGACAATGTCAAAGATCCAAGTTTGTGGATTGTGCTCTAAATTGGGAGGTTCAGATGGTCATTCTGTAAAAAGATCCGATTTCGGTCCTAGGTGGCTAAACTGGTGAAAGCAATCTGGGCAATAGCTCTTCAGCAAAGGGGTGTCAGTACGTGGTGTGTAAAGGAGCATTTTAATCAATGAGGCATACAATCTGACAGTTACGATCCAATCTATTAGAAAGTAAATGGACCGATAACACAGAAATGTCGACACACACTGTTACAGCTCATGCTGATCAGTGCATACTTGAAGTGGAACTTCAGTCCCGCACTGTACAGACACTGCACCCCCCCCTCCCCCTTTGGTGTCATTAGTATAGAGTGTGCAGAGATGCAGAGGACCTAAGAGTTCTGGCAGAGCCTTTCCACTCATCTGTGCATGCGCAAAGATGGTAAATTCTCTTGGGGGGGGGGGGGGGGGGGATTCAATTCCTGCCTAAGCAAGAAATGAGAAGAAGGAGAAATAGTCGGGGAAACATAACCTATAGTTTAGGATGAAGGTCAGCTTTAAGCCCCCCAAAAAAGGGGGATTTTGTAGCCTCATGGATGTGTTTGCTACAGTTTTCTCAATGAGGATTGTATCACAACACGTCAAGTTTTATGAGGGGAAGTTATAAAACTGGAGCACAACCACCAATCCCATCTTCAGCATGTAAGCTTTGAAAATAAAAGATAGGAGCCGATTGGTTGCTATGCACAGTTGCTCCAGATTCTAACTTCTCCAACATTTGTTAAAGACTGTATATATATCTTTTTTAATATACAGTAGTAAAAAAGTGTGTAAACCCCTTAGAAATAACAGTTCTTTTCTGTCATAATATGTGATCTGATCCTCATCCAAGTCACAATAGACAAACACTCTGTTCTTAAGCTGAGTACACACAAACCATTCACATTTCTGGTGTCTTGTATTGAACTGAGTATTGAACACACCTATTTAACATTCACAGTGCTGAAGGATAAAAAAGGTGTGTGAACCCGTTGAGTCAATAGCTGGTCAGGGCTCCTTTGGCAGCAATGACCTTAAGCAAGTGCTTTCGGCAGCTCTAGATCAGACCTGGACAACATTCAGAAGGAATTTTCGACCATTCCTCTTTACAAATCTGCTTTAGCTCATGTATGATGTCTGGTGTGAACGGCTCTCTTGAGGTCATTCCACATCATCTCTTTGGGGTTCAGGTCTGATCTCTGACTAGGCCACTCTAAAAAGGCGCATTTTCTTTTCCTGAAGCCAGTCTGTGGTGTATTTACTTTGATGCCAAGGGTCAATGTCCTGCTGCATTACCCAACTTCTACCTAGCTTCAGCTGGCAGACAGCCACCCTCACATTTTAGTAGACTTAAGAATTTATTTTCCCCTCAATGATGACAAGTGGTCCAGGCCCTGAGGCAGTGAAGCAACCCCAAATCATGATGTTCCCTCCACCATACTTCACCATTGTGATAAGGTTTTGATGATGGTAAGCGGGTTTTTGTGCCATACATAGTGCTGAGTATTCTTCCTGAACAATTCAACTTTTGAATTCTACAAAGTC
This sequence comes from Lithobates sylvaticus, assembly GCA_028564925.1. NCBI lineage: Eukaryota > Metazoa > Chordata > Amphibia > Anura > Ranidae > Lithobates > Lithobates sylvaticus. Next base: position 176,617,937 of record CM053035.1, on the reverse strand, counting down.
AACAAGTCGAGCCAACAAAGCATTTTCCCAATAGTCATAGAAAAAACTCAAAACTAAGAAATTGGACTTTAAGGGCACACTGGTAAACCATATAAAAATAATTAGATTGGTTTATTTGGTACATAGGTAAGAAACATAGTTGCATATAAATACATATAAATTCTATAGAGCTAGTAATTATACACCCCGTACACAACCTCTGACACCACATTACATAGTATCAAAATACATATCTACATCCAAAAGATGGTATATTAGAATTCCCGTAATAATTTCCAATCAAGGATGTGAGTATAAGGCAGCTGTGGGTCAGGATGTGAATCCGGGCGCAGGATATGCATTTAGTCGCTCGTGTTGCGGGTAAAGGTACGCTTCTTCAGGAGCATAAACATCAGCATGTGTGTGTTCATTAGCCTGTTTGCACAATGTAAGAAGGCAGGCTAGGGGTTCACAAAGGCTAACACCTCACAAAGTTATAGAGCCGCGATGTGTAGCATGGATAGAACTCCTGGTATCCAGTTAGCGTCTGCTACTGGTATAGTACATGTTGTGGTATGTAGGTGTATTTTTTTCTAACACCCTAGAGAATAAAATGGCGGTCATTGCAATACTTTTTGTCACACCGTATTTGCGCAGCGGTCTTACAAGTACACTTTTTTTGGAAAAAAGAAAAAAACGATTTTGAATAAAAAAATAAGACAACAGTAAAGTTATCCCAATTTTTTTTTATATTGTGAAAGGTAAATGTTACGCTGAGTAAATTGATACCCAACAGTCATGCTTTAACGTTGCACCCGCCTGTGGAATGGCGACAAATTTTTACCCTTAAAAATCTCTATATACGAAGTTTAAAAAATTCTACGGGTTGCATGTTTTGAGTTAGAGGAGTTCTAGGGCTAGAATTATTGCTCTTGCTCTAACAATTGAGGCGATACCTCACATGTGCGGTTTGAACACCATTTTCATATGTGGGCGCTACTCACGTATGCGTTCGCTTCTGCACGTGAGCTCGGCGGGACAGGGCGTGTTTAAAATGTATTTATATATTTTTTTTATTCATTTTACCTTTTAATTTTTACACTGTTTTAAAAAAAAAAAAAAATGGGTCACTTTTATTCCTATTACATCCCTTGTAATAGAAAAAAAGCATAACAGGACCTCTTAAATATGAGATCTGGGGTCAGAAAGACCTCAGATCTCATATTTACACTAAAATGCAATACAAGTGTTGCTTTAAGAGCATCGGGCGGAAGTGACATTTAGACGTCGCTTCCGCACTGCAATGGTATGGAGATGGGTGGGGGCCATCTTCCCCTCACTCATCTCTATACCTAACAGGGAGAAGGCCGCGATCGCCTCCGGTAAGCGGTGGAGGGCACCGGAGAGCCCCTTCTCCCACTGCCGATAAAAGTGATCTTGCGGCGAATCAGCCGCAGAGACCACTTTTATCTGAAAGCGGACCGCCCACTGAAGAAGAGGATACCAGGGTTATGGGAGCTAGCTGCTGCCATAACAACGATATCCCTCTTTAAACAGCCACCGTATAATGACAAGGGGCGGTCTGTAAGTGGTTAAAGTAGCACAGTGCTGAATAACAAAAAATGCTCTGGTCAAAAAAAACTTTCTGGAGGCCAATTGGTTAATGAATTTTAGTGTACACAAACAGTGTAGAAGTAGAGTAGAATACCCAATATTTTGGTAAAATATAAAAGATGTCAGTCTTTAAAATTGTGCACACACATGGAATGGTGACAAATGGTACATAAAATTATCAATAGGCAACCCTTTAAAAAATGAAACAGGTTACCAGTTTAGACTTACACAGGAGGTGTGGCACTAGAATTTTTGCGGCGATACCTCACATGTGCATTTGCCATTTACATATGTGTGTATGACCGAAGTGCACATGTGCATTTACACGTGAGCACGGAGGAGAAGGGGGGCACTTTACATTTTCATTAATTTTTTATATTTATGTTTAGGGAAAAAAACAATACATCTACATCACTACTATACAGACTTTGTTTGTATATTTATGTTCCATTGTGTTTATCGCGTGCATTTTTTCACCTTCATTGTGTTGAAGAGGACTTTACTATTAGCACACAGAGGACACTTTCTACTTATGCTTTACTGTCCTATGCCGTGAGTGGCATTGGTCAAGTGTTTTTCTTTTGCACTTATTTTTATTACTGGTTTAATATATACACTCATTTGGATATATCACTCTAATCAGTCTTTTTTAGCGCTGCATTTTTTATTTTTCTATATATTTATTTTTACACTGTCCTTATCATTTATTTATTTTTATTCAACTTTATTAAAAAAACATCACGTGTAATAGCATGAACCGGGACAGGTCCTTTTTTTTGGAGACTCCTGGGGTCTATCAGACCCAATTTCTCTCCGGCCCCCAAAGCATCTAATCCAGGGATGCCCAACCAGTGGCCCGGGGGCCACATGTGGCCCGCAGAGCCCTCTGATGTGACCCGCGACCTGTTGCCCAGGGATGGTGGGTTGGCAAGCCCAGATTGCAGGTTGCCGACCCGCCATCCCAGAGCATGAGTGTTATGAATGAAGCCGACGAAGGAGGAAGCAAGCGCCTGCAGAGCAGATCCGCATAAGCCAACGCTTTCTGTATAGCTCCAGCTCCTTTCATAGGCGGAGTGATACCAAATGCGCTCTGCCTGGGACAGCAACAGCCGGCGATAACTGAATGGAAAACTTATCAATGGTAAGTTTTTTTACTAAAATCACAGTGTAGGGCATATCTGTTCTGCAGTGGTTACTGGGCTGCTTTCAAACTGATCCGCAGGTGCACCTGCGGGTTACCTGCACTGAGCCATAGACTTCTGGTTTTACCTGCGGGTTGGGGCGCTTTCAGAAAGTGCACCAAACCTGCAGGATATAATAGAATTCTATTGCAAAGTGCAGCTTAACCCACATGTGAACTGTGCTGCACCTGCGGCGTGGGTAGACCACAAACCATCATTATAAAAAACTGCCTTAGGCCCCTTTTACACAAACGGTCCGACCCAAATCGGACCCTCTATTCACCTCTATGGAGCGGCAGATGAAAACAGACTTATGTCCGTTTACACCCACCTACTTCAGATCCGATCTGCTAAAAAAAAAAAAACGGAAGTGGATCCATCACGCTTCCATTTGATCGAATCAGAGGGCCCATAGAGTAGAGCGGGCTGTGTCCACTCTGCATATGCAAAGTGGACACGGACCTGTCATCCGTCCACTCCACTCATTGTGGCCCGCGACTGGTTACCAAGTCGCTTAAGTGGCCGTCGCTCTTCAAAAGGTTGGGCACCCCTGATCTAATCAGACCAGTTTAATCAGATGCTTTACAAATCAGTAACAGCTTGTAAACAAAAGTGAAACAGGAAGTGCCCAAAATCCTTGGTTCGTCTGTTTTATGATGTCACAGAGGGGGAGGAATAACAGAAGTTCCTTTCACTCTTTTCAGATGTAATCAGTCACATCAGTACTGGGTTTTCTGGTGGGACTGGAAATCTTGATAATGGCAGGAGCCCCCCCCCCCCCCCCCCCCCTTCTGCCACCTGTAAATGTCATTAGTCGTTATTTACTAAAGGAAAATCCACTGTCTAAGGGAGACATGCAAGGACAATAAAAAAAAACTGCATTTTTGCTTGCACATGATTGGATGATAGAAATCAGCAGAGTTTCCCCTCATTTCAGATCTTCACCTCAGATCTACAGTGACTGCACTTCTAAGTGCACTTATAGTGTACAGTGGATTTGGTTTAGTAAATCATTGAGTAGCTTTATCTCCGCTCGGTTCACTTTTACATTGTAAGGAATCATTTGCTGCAAAAAAATAAATAAAAATGTTACCAGGATCACGTTTGTAGCTGCAACCACCTCAATATGAGGCTATATGTGTACATATTGTGGTCGTTAAGCACATTGGGGTTGATTTACTAAAGGTAAATATACTGTGTACTGCAAGTGAACTTGCTCCAGAGTTTAGTGAATGAGGTAAAGATGCCATTTGCAAAGAATACCCAATCACTTGTAAGGAAAATAAAAAACAAAAACAAACAAAAAAAAAACAAAAAAAATGCATTTTTGCTTGCACTTGATTGAATGATAAAAATCAGCAGAGCTTACCCTCAGATCTAGAGCAATTGCACTTGAAGTGCACTTGCAATGCACAGTATATTTGTCTTTAGTAAAATAGTCTCATAGTGTTTGTCTATTGTTGTGAATTAGATGAGCATCAGATCACATTTCATGGCATATCACTGAAAAAAAAAAAAATAGTTTAAAGCGGAGTTCCACCCAAAAATGGAACTTCCTCTTTAAGTGATAGTGACCCCCTGATATGCCACATTTGGCATGTCATTTTTTTTTTTTGGGGGGGGGTATCCTCTTTTTAGCAGAATCCAGCTCTCACTTTCTCCCCTGGCTCCGCGGCACCGGAAGAAAGTTTACCTCACCCCTCCCTGCAATCTTCTGGGACACGTCACTAGTTCCAGAAGATTGCCTGGCGATTAACAGCGCGCACCGCCGCTCGCACATGAGCAGTGCGTGCCTGGCTGTGAAGCCACAGCCGGGTGCCCACAGTTAGAATGCCGGCGCCGTGGAGAGGAGGGAGGAGAGGAGCGAGGCTTCGTACACCCGCATCGCTGGACCGTGGGACAGGCGAGTGTCCGATTATTAAAAGTCAGCAGCTACACTTTTTGTAGCTGCTGACTTTTCATTTTTTTTTTTTTTGGCGGAACTACGCTTTAAGGCCAAGGGGCTCACATACTTTTTTTTGCCACTGCGTATAAATAGTGACAGGGTGAGATTCTGTCACTACAAAATTGGTCAGTTGAAGGACACAAGGTGTACACATTGGCTCCAAGCAGCACTACAGAGTGTAGCTGCCAGGGTAGCTGTGTGCATCAGTGTGAAGCCGTCAGCACTGGAGGAGCTGGATGCAGTAGTGTGACGCCATCCACACTGAAGAACCTGTGGTCTGTGTGATCAGTGAAAAGAGCAGAGGTACTGCTAAAGAGAGAGCCAGGTGGGCTAGCATTTTCCATTTATGCTTTTTTTTACTGGAGAAGAACCCCTGTGTGGGAAGAAAATATATGTTGGACTTTTGCTTTGTGTTTTGCCAGTTTTAATAAACATGGGTTACCAGGCCCTTAAAATATAGTTCCTGACTGATGTGAATCACTTGAAAATGCATCTATCACTAGAGCCAACGATCCCCCATGTTATATATATATATATATATATATATATATATATATATATATATATATATATATACATACATATACATACATACACACACACACACACACAAAAATAGATTTAAAAAATGCCCCAAAATGACTCCGGTGTACAGCTGGATGACATGTAACTAAGGGGACTTTCTTTGGCTTAGTTTCAGTGTTTTCTGGGGCATTTATTGACTTCCTCTGAACTGGTTTCCCAGCACACTCACTTCCTACATTGAATATAATGAATGACTTCTTTATATGAGAAATACAGAAAACACAAGCATCTCACCAGTCCGATGAAAGATCTGAAGAATAAGCTGATGGTGTAGGCCAAACGACGTCGGATCATCAACGTGAATGTTTTCTATGGACAAATAGAAACAACAAAATATGAAATGCCAATTTCTCCAAAATGTATCATGAACAGAAAATGAACAAAAATGATTAGGATTTATATTGCTATTAGACAGAAAACTACCTCTGAGTGATTATGCAGCGATAAAGGAAGTAACAAAGGTTGCCAGCAGTATAAATGTTGGTCTTATTTTTTGTTCTCTTTTCCCCATAAATATGCAGACAGTTGCTCATCTAACTTCAGACAGGATTTACCTGGCATAATTTCTCTGTAAAGTGTAAACCATAAACCACTTCTATTCCTTCCCCTATACATTCTGTAATAGAGCACTGCTCGTTTCTTGAAGCAAATCTATAATTTTGTGGTTCCTCTTGCTGGTTCCCGATTCTCTGTGGGATACAGTAATGATGCAGGTGCTGGTGAGAAAAATCACAACACCCAGAGGGGGACGGGGCATATGACACGCCAGCTATCCTAAGAGTTTTGTAAAAGAAATACACACGTTTGCCAATCGCAAATACATCTAGACACCAGAAAAGCAATCAGTATTGGTGCTCATGAATAACGTTAAAGAATTTTAGATGTAGATCCTCGGAACGGTCCCCTTCACCAACCCTATTGTTTAATCTGATAGCAAGGGCTACTAACAGTAAGGCCCCTTTCACACCGGGGCGTTTTTCATGCGGTGCAGCGCTAAAAATAGCGCCTGTTCACCGCATGAAAAAATCCGGCCCCTTTAACTCCAGTGTGAAAGCCGGCAGGCTTTCACACTGGATCGGTGCGCTAGCAGGATGACAAAAAAAGTCCTGCTAGCAGCATCTTTGGAGCGGTATAGGAGCGGTATAGGAGCGGTGTGTTCACCGCTCCTATACCGTTCCTTTCCATTGATTAGAATGGGACACCGCGGTAAAACCGCAGCAATACCGCCGCCTGCGGGGGTGTTTAACCCTTTTTCAGCCGCTCGCGGGGGTAAAACCGCACCGCGAGTGGCCGAATACCGCAGTAAAAACAACGGTAAAGCAGCGCTAAATATAGCGCTGCTTTACCGTCACTGCGGCTCCCCGCCCCAGTGTGAAAGGGGCCTTAGGGTTTTATTTCACAATGCTGTAGCATGCTACTACAGAGCTTCTTAAAGGCGTGCTCCGGGGAAAAAAAAAATTAAAAGCCAGCAGCTACACATATTGCAGCTGCTGGCTTTTAATAAATGGACACTTAGCTGTCCTGCAGTCCCTCGATGTCGGCACCGCAGCTGATGTCTCCATCAGCTCTCGGGTGCTGCCGCCGCCATTGCGGGTAAGGTAACCTGGCAGCGTAGCCTTTCAGCTTCATGCCAGGAATCCTACTGCGTATGCGCGAGGCCCCGCTCTTCTCTCCTATTAGCCCGGCGGCCGAGGGAGGAGGAGGAGGGAGCCCCGCGGTGACGTTACGGCCGCATCGCGCCGCAGCGTACTTCCGGAAGTGGGAAAGAATACCTGTCAAAGACAGGTATTATGTCCGCCCTCCCCCCCGAAAGGTGCCAATTGTGACACCGGAAGAGGGGAGGAATCCGATGAGCAGAAGTTACACTTTAGGGTGGAGCTCTGCTTTAAGTAAACACCCCCTGCGTATGCTGGCCAAGTGGGAGGGAGATGTGGGCTCGATTGATGGGAGATCAGTGGGAGGAAGTCCTACAGGCAGTGCCCACATGTTCTTTGAATGTATCACAAAGATTGGCACAACTATATATATATATTATACCCCAAGAGACACCCCCAAGAGATGCAAGAGACACCATGGAGACCTGATCCACCTACTGTGGAGGTGCCCGAAGCTCCACCCCTACTGGAAGGGGGTGGTGGACACCATAAACAGGGCGTTTCAGGTCTCGATGCCTACGAATCCAAAACACTGCCTACTCAATATACTAGATGAGTTGGAGTGGGAGGAGAGCACTAGAGTGGCAGCTACTAGAGCTCTATTCCTGGCACGTAAGTCAATAATGACCCATTGGATATCAGAAGACCCTCCTACTCTTAAAGAGTGGATTAATGCTGTGGGAGAAATGCTTGGGGAAAGAAAAAAAAAAATATTTACCAACATAGAGGTTGCTACCAGAAGTTTGAGAAACTATGGGGACCATGGCTAGATGTGCCGGAACTTTCCCCGGTGGATCTGGTCATGGGCAGACATTGCCGTTTGATGGATCCAAATGTCAGAACGATAGATCAACTATTTAAACATCAAGTACCTTTAACTAGAATAAGGAATCTGTGATAACCAGATAGTCAAGAGATGTGTGTGACACATGTGAAATTAAGAAATGCGCAGTTTGCAGACTATGTAAGTATAATACATCTAATATGTGATTTTGTACTTAAATGCATCTGAGGCTTCGGCATGTATCTATATGTTTACTTTTTTTTTTGGATAAAAAAAAAAAAAAAAAAAGATAATATTAGATGATAATACTGCTAGGTGTGGGGCACTCTCACCATGTAACCATGTATAGGAGAAAGACTTCTTCAGAAAACTGTCCTCCATATAACAAGTGATGAATTGGATAAAAAAACCTAACCTTATTCCAGTTCTTGGCTATGTTACAACAGAGTGCCAAACTAAAGCCAGCCATAGACGAGTCAAAAACCAAAAGTTCTGTCAACTGAAAAAGGCACAAATGATCGTGCAATCATTTGTTTCATTATTCTTAAAAAACAAACAAAAAAAAAACAAGCGTTGGATTAGACACTTTCAGTTGTGGCACAAAAATCACGTGTCGCAGCTGGCACACTAATAATGCAAAGAAAAAACAAAAAGGACCTGACGATCTACAAGAATTTTTGTTTGGTTTTTGACTTGTCTATGGCCTGCTTAGAGAGGGGCTCCAGTCTCCCTCCAAATCCTGTAGCTGCTGGCTTGAAATTTAAGGACACTTGCCTGTCCAGGGATCCAGCGATGTCCTCATGCAAGCAGATTCTTCAATCAGCTTTGGGTTCAGGTAAAGGAAGTCGGCAGTGAAGCCTTGCAGCTTCACAGCCATTTTCCTACTGCGCATGCATGTGCCACGCTTTCTGTATGGTCCCACAGTCTTCTGGGACCTGTGATGTGTCCCAGAAGGCTGGGGGGGGGGGGGGGGGGAGTATGAAAGAGCCGAAGTTTACACTTTACTGCAAACAGCGTATAACTCACAAATGGACACATCACACATGATTACGTTTTACTAGACCATAGATACTTCTACTCCAGTTTAATGTAACACTAACCAATATCGCTCTCCATAAAATAATCCCCACACATACCTACTTCTTAGGGGGTGGTTTCAGCGGGGAGCGCCGACAGTTGCAAAAAACTATAAGCACCTGAACGGCCACAAAATACAGGGATATACAAGGTAATACTGACATATAAATCACACACACAGCACAACATAGGTTGGACTTGATGGACTGTGTGTCTTTTTTCAACCTCACCTATTATGTAACTTAAGGCTGTCACTGATCGTCTGTTCCCCCTCATAGGGAAAGACGATCAGTGATGTCACACGCCAAGCCACACACTGCCCCCTAGTGGTTAACCCCTTCACTGCCGGTGACATTTTTACAGTAATCAATGCATTTTTAATCGCACTGATTGTTGTATTAATGCCAATGGTCCCCAAAATGTGCCAAAATTGTCCAACGTGTCTGCCATAATGTCGCTGTCACAATAAAAATTGATAAAAAAAAAAAAATTATTTAATAAAAATGCCATAAAACGATCCCCTATTTTGTAGATGCTATAACTTTTGCGCAAACTAATCAATAAACGCTTAAAAATATGTAGAAGAATACGTATCAGCCTAAACTGAGGAACATTTTTTTTTATATATTTTTGGCGGATATTTATTATAGCAAAATGGAAAAAATATTGATTTTTTTTCAAAATTGTCGCTCTATCTTTGTTTATAGCGCAAAAAAAAAAAACGCAGAGGTGATCAAATCCCACCAAAAGAAAGCTCTATTTGTGGGAAAAAAAGGACGCCAATTTTGTTTGGGAGCCACGTCGCATGACCACGCAATTGTCAGTTAAAGTGACGCAGTGCCGAATTGCAAAAAAGGGGCCTGGTCCTTTAGCTGCAAATTGGTCTGGGGCTTAAGTGGTTAAGAATACACACTTGAATAGTATTAGTCTTTTTAAATAAAGTTTAGTATAAGTGCGCATACGCACAGTGTCGAACATGTACTGACTGAGCTCAGCACACCCTCGGCTACATCCCTGCAAATAACAGCGGAAGGGGGCTGGAAACTAAATAATTTGTTACCGACAAGCCTTCCTGATCAGAAGATGCAGTGTGGATCAGTGGGACGGGCCCGAAATCACAAAAGAAACAGCCACGATCAATTGTGACTGGCTCTCTCGTTTCTTATAATAATAATTAAAAAAAAATATATCATGAAATTTTGATCCCTCACTCTTTAATGACATACAGCGGGTGCATCCCTTCCTGATCAAGAGAATAAGGCGTCATTCATGTTATACAAAAAAAAAAAAAAAAAATGAAAAAAGATCATGGAGATTGTGCCAATTATAGACGGATTTCCTTAATAAATTTGGATCTGAAGAAAATGACGAAGGTTCTTGCGATACGATGCGACTACATTCATTCCTTGCCCATTATATTCATCCTGATCAAGTGGGTTTTGTCCCCAATCGCCTAGCCTCTGATCAAACAAGGAAAATTATAGATATTCTTTAGGCAAATAGCTCTAATTGTGATGCAAGAGAGAATAGAAAAGCAATGTTAGGTCCCTTTCACACCGGGGCGGTTTTCAGGCGGTACAGCGCTAAAAATAGCGCCTGTACACCACCTGAAAAAAACGGCCCCATTCACTCCAGTGTGAAAGCCGGCGGGCTTTCACACTGGAGCGGTGCGCTAGCAGGACGGCAAAAAAAGTCCTGCTAGCAGCATCTTTGGAGCGGGATAGGAGCGGTGTGTTCACCGCTCCTATACCGCTCCTTCCCATCGATTTGAATGGGACACCGCGGCAATACCGCTACGGCGGCGCTCTGCGAGGAATTTTAACCCTTTTTCGGCCGCTCGCGGGGGGTAAAACCGCACCGCGAGCGGCCGAATCCCGCAGGGCAAAACGACGGTAAAGCAGCGCTAAATATAGCGCTGCTTTACCGTCACCGCGGCTCCCGCCCCAGTGTGAAAGGGGCCTTACATTCATTAGATGTACAGTACCTTGAAAAAGTATTCATACCCCTTCGCTGTGATTTGGAAATGACAGAACGGCGGTCTGCCTACGTACGTAAACAAGGCAGACTGTTGTTCTGTCACAGACAATGAGAGAGATCTGTGATTCCTAGTAATCAGGAACACAGATCTCTCTCTCCTTGTCCAGTGTCAGCATCCCCCACACAGTAAACACACCAAGGGAACACATTTAACCCTTTGATTGCCCCTGATGTTAACCCCTTCCCTGCCAGTGTCATTTTTTTTTTTTTTAAGCACTGATCACTGTATTGGTGTCACTGGTCCCCAAAAAGTGTCACTTAGTCAATTTGTCAGTCGTAATGTCGTAGTCCCGCTAAAAACTCACTGATTGCCGCCATTACTAGTAAAAAAATAAAAAACAATTTAAAAAAAAGTCCCTAAATCTATCCCATAGTTTGTAGACGGGATCACTTTTGTGCAAATCAATCAATATACGCCAATTGGGATTTTTTTTTTTTTTTTTTACCAAAAATATGTAGCAGAATACAAATTGGCCTAAACTGATGAAGAAATTGGATTTACATATTTTTATTGGATACGTTTCACTGTATAGCAGAAAGTAAAAAAATAGTTTTTTTTTTTTTTCAAAATTGTTGCTCTATTTTGTTTATGGCGCAAAAAAAAAACGCAGAGGTGATCAAATACCATCGAAAGAAAGCTCTATTTGTGGGAAAAAAAGGACATAAATTTTGTTTGGGTACAACATTGCACGCACGTGCAATTGTCAGTTAAAGTAACGCAGTGCCGTATCGCAAAAAATGACCTGGTCATTGAGGGGGTAAATTATTATTGGGTGCAACGTCGCACTACCGCGGAATTGTCAGCGCCAAATCGCACAGAGTGCTCTGGTCAGGAAGGGGGTAAAATTTCCCGGGGGTGAAGCGGTTAAAGTGCATCTCAGATATCAAATCTATGATACCCATGGAATACTAATGCAATTATGTTGATAAACTTAAAGGCCATATTTCGGTAATGTATTCTATCCTAACATCTGCTACAGTGAAACCAGGTTACATGGAAAAGTGGGAGAATGATTTGAATGATACTTTAGAATTGAATGAATGGTATAAACTAGCTCACAATGCTTCTAGATTCCTGGTTAACACCTCGATCTTTGAAGCCAATTATAAAGGAATATAAAGATGGTATATGGTTCTAAAGAGAATAGCTTCCTATGTCCCAGAAGATTCACCATTGTGTTTTAGGGCCTGTGGTCAAGAGGGGACGACGTACCACATATGGTGGCAATGCCCCAAAGTGAAAGATTTTTGGATTTGAGTTTAGGATCTTATTTATTCCCTCACTCAAACCAATCTAAACAAATCCCCTAAACAAGCATTACTGTGCAGTACGGTGGGAAAAAATAAAAAAAACTCAAGACACATGGGAAGATTGATTAATTTTATCTTTATAAAAATTGCCAAAATTGCCATAGCTAGATCCTGGAAGACAGCTACAATTCCTTTTAATATACTCAAAGCTAAGATTTATTGGATTATGATCAATGAGTGTCTTTCAGCCATTTTTAAAGATATATATTTAAATTGTTTGAGTCCTGGAAACCCTGGATTAACTATCTCAATAACGAATCAAAAGATGTATACGTTTAACCACTTACAGAGCGGAAGATTTGCTTGCTTAATGACCAGGTCATTTTTTGCGATACGGTACTGCATCTATTTAACTGACAATTGCGCGGTCGTGCGACGTTGTACCCAAACAAAACTGACGTCCTTTTTTCCCCCCCCCACAAATAGAGCTTTCTTTTGGTGGTATTTGATCACCTCTGTTTTTTTTATAGCACAAAAAATAAAAGGCGCAATTTAGAGAAAAAAAAACATTTACTTTTTGCTAAAATAGATATCCTCAAAAATGTTTTAAAAAAAAATCTAATTTCTTCATCAGTTTTGGGCAATATATATTCTTCTACATATTTTTGGTAAAAAAAAAAATAAAAAAATTGCAATAAGCCTATATTGATTGGTTTGCACAAAAGTTATAGGGTCTACAAACTATGGGATAGATTTATGGCATTTTTTTTTTTTTTTAACTAGTAATGACGGTGATCAGCAATTTTTAGCGGTACTGCAATATTGCGGCGGACAGATCGGACACTTTTGACACCACTGACATTTATACAGCGATCAGTGCTATAAAAATGCACTGATTACTGTATAAATGTCACTGGCAGGGAAGGGTGTTAACTAGGGGGCGATTAAGGGGTTAAATATGTTCCCTCATTTGTGTTTCTAACTGTGGGGGGATGGAACTGACTAGAGGAGACATATCATTGTTCCTAGCTAGTAGGAGCAGACGATCTGTCTCTCCTCTCAGAACAGGGATTTGTGTGTTCACACATTCGCACGTACACACACACACACACACACATACACATACATCCCTGTTCTGGTTCTCGTGGCCGGCGATCATCGTGACCACGCGCATCGGTTCCCCCGCCGTGCAGCGGACCTCCAGCGGCGAGCGCCTACTATAAGCATTTAAAGGGCCGACGTACAGCTACGACGGTTAGCGGGATCGCGCCGACCTGCCGCCGTATGGCAAGTGGTTAAGAAACACGCATGAACTGCGTTGGCACACAGTACTTTATATCTGTTATTTTTCTTCCTTATCTCTTTTCCATCTTCCCCTTCCTATTTCTGACTTTCGTTATGGTTTAGTAGGGTCTCAGTTGGACCCAACGAGACATCCATTTTCCATATTAGGATGACATATAAATCCATCCTTATTTTATGCGATAATATAGGTGACATTAATTAATATATATATATATATATATATATAGTAATAATTACAATTGACACATTTTTGATTTCTTTGTTATCTCAAATTGTATTACATTTGAAGGTTATCCACATATACAGATATTCTCATCATTTCAACATCTATACTGATGCACATATTTGGGATTTTAAATTGATTTGACTTATAGTCATCATATTCTATTCTTACAATGTATTTGTGCTTTCTAATTGATAATGAAACCAAGATATTTTTTTTTCTGCACTCCATTATTTGTACAGTGATTCACTAAAATTCTGAATGAAAAAATGAAACAGAAAATAAAGTTTTAGTGTAATTTACCTTCAATGTCTGTTCCAGTCCTTCCCCTAAGGCTGGATTCACACCTAGGCATTTTTAGTGCTTTTTGCATTTTGCAGACTTGTACTACAGAACGTGTTCCATAGGAAACCATGTTAAATGGACTGTAATGCAAATCTGCAAAATGCAAAAAGCACTAAAACTGCAATAGGTGTGAATCAGGCCTAAGAAGATATCTCTACACTACAAAGCGTATCAACAGAAACTAGCACAGTGATGTAAATACACCCACAGCAGCACTCCGACTCCGACATTTACATTACAAAAAAAACTACTTTACATCCCCCAAAGAGGTCTGCGAGCTTCCAGTTTGTCAAGTTCTCATCAAGTAAACTCGTAAAGCAATATTCCAATTTACAAGTGTCCTCATATAACTTTAGTAACCCAGAAGCATGTCTTCCCTCCCGGGATGTCCATGCTGGTCCCAAGATAGTCATTGTTTGTCACAGTACTGAAGACAGAGGACAGGGAATTGGGAATGTGGAAACACTGTGTTCTGTGAGGATATACTGCCTGGATACGGATAAAGGCATTTTGTGATGGGAAAACTATACTTGCCTTTTAGGTCTCTCAAAGCTCAGCAGCTGCTAGACGTGTTTCCAATTAAATCAGTATTAAACCCAAAACTTAATATATTTCAGCTTACTAATCATTAGATGGTGGTGGCTGCATCTGTTTTCTTTCCTTTTGGCTTTTCCCCCTGGGGATCTGGCCAGAAACACACCTTCTCCTGTATTCAAGCCCCCCCCCCCCCCCACTCTGGATGACGGAGCACAGGGGGTACCGTCAAAGTATGGCTAGATCACCAGATGACAAGGAAAAAAAAGCCTAAAAAAAAAAAACACATCAAAACACACAAAAAAGCCACCACATTAAAGAATTGGTAAGCTGCAACTTAACAAAAAATTTTAGTTTTTCGGGCTAAATGCAGTTTTGAATATCCGAATGACATTTACGGGATGGGCAAACAGGCATTACATTCTCCTGCTCTATGTGCCAACTCCCCCCCCCCCCCTTTGATGAAAAAAATCCTCTTTTAGTACAAGTCAGTATTAAAGGAAGAGAGGAATATCTAAGCAGCAAGGACTTAAGACAGCAAACAAAAAAAGAAAAAAAGGGTGAACTTTGCTACACTTCACATTTTTCAAAGTATCCAATTAAATAAATTGGTTAGTATGTTCTATTCTGAGTTCTAGATCATAAAAACATCCAAAAATAAATGATGTCTATTCAATAGTGCAAATCACATACAAACAAAACATTTTCCAGCACACTAACCAGTTAGCCTGCAACAAAACTAAACCAAGCCAGTCATGTTAAAAAATGTGTTTAGTTGCACATTCATTTGCAAATATATGTGAAAGCCACAGTACCTCCTCAAGGATCCTCTGTATGCTGTGGTCTATGTTTGAGTGTTTTTAAGTTGGTAGCAATGGATAAAGGGCAGGTTTGCCTGGAGGGAGCCCATCCCTCATTAACCACTTCAAGTATGTGCCTATTCGGACATTCCTCTCCTCCTCCTATATAAAAAAAATATTTTTTATTTATTTTGCTTAAAAACTACTTAGAACCCCCAGATAGCTATAATTGTTTTTCTTTTTAAAGCAGCAGCCCTAGGGAATAAAATGGTGGCTGTTGCATATTTTTATGTCACGCAAAAAAAAAAAAGACACCACTTTAACCACCTCTCCAAGCCTTTTTCTGGTGCTTGTTGCTTAGTTAAAATCCGTATTTTTTGATAGAAAATTACTTAGAACCCCCCAAACATACATACACACACACATATATATATATATATATATATATATATATATATATATATACACACATATACACACACATATATATATATATATATATATATATATATATATATATATATATATATATATATATATATATATATATATATATATATATATATACATACACACACACACACACAAATATACATACATACACACATATATATATATTTAGCAGAGACCCTAAATAATAAAATGCTGATTGTTGCAATATTTTATGTCGCACTGTATTCGCACAGCAGTCTTTTAAATGCATTTTTTTTTTGGACACCAGATAACCCCCAATATTGAGAAACAAGCCATATTAGACCTATCACACAGGTCTATGAACCAGGTACGGGTACATCCCAAATTCACTGTGTGGTGGAGCATTAAAAAAAAACATTGTATTTGCAGCACTGGGGACTCGGGTGCTTTATATTCACCAGTAAGTTCATCTGAGTGCATATAACCTTGAAGGAGGACAGAACTATTGTGAGAATTTGCATCACAAATTGGATTGTCAATTGACAGAACATTGGAAGGGTTTTACCTCAATTTATTTGTGTTTGGACATTTATCACCGGAACTTTATTTGTTTATTTAAGAAGATATCGTATTACCTTTAAGTTTATATATTCCTTTATTAATGCACAGTTTGCTAAAATTATTTTTTATTGCACATAGCATGATGCGCTGCTGTACTAACAAATGTCTGTGATTTATTACTTGTTTATGTGAGGAACACACATTTTTGATTGCAGCAGCTGTCAGATTCATTTGGTATTTAGCACAGGTTGTATTGGCAGCGCACTGGTTTTCCCTATATACACAGTGACACATTAGACTCCCAGCAAGAGCACAATGGCAGCTGAAGACAACCAACGTGTACCCACATCAAAATTCAGCAAACAAGCTAAAGAATATGCCAATACTATTAATAATTCTGCTTTCTTGCTGCACTGAACTTATCTAGAAATTTCCTTCGAAACACGGCAATACACAAAAAAACCTCTCCGATTCTACAGGTTCAGCTGGAAAAGACACAAGAAAGACTTGATCCAACAAACCTTTATCACACAGGTGTTGGGTTTTCCTTCATAAAGATAAAAGTGGTTACATGTTAAAGCGGTTCTGCACTGTCTGTTATTTTATTTTTTTTGTAGTACAATGCAAAGGATTAGGAGATGTAAATTAAGCACTCACGTGTTCCATTTTCCTAACGAACTGCTGCCGGTTTTCGTCACATAAAAAAAGTTCTAAAAAAAAATCTTGCTGCTGGGTGCCATCTTGCCTGTGGGCAAGGCACTTCAGATGGCCCAGCATGCACCGCCGTTATTGCGCCGATCTCGCGCGTGCGCAGTAACGGCAAAGTGTAGCTCACGTTCGCCGAAATCTCGCGAGATTTCGGCAGGAGCCCCATAAATCTCGCGAGATTTCGGAACGAGCACCATAAATCTCACGAGATTTTGGAATGAGCCCCATAAATCTCGCAAGATTTCGTCACGAGCCCCGTAAATCTCGCAAGATTTTGGCGGATGTCCGCACTGACTCACAATGACACCAGATCCCAGGAGACAGTGCGGTATGACGAGGATTGACGCACAGACCCCGCCCACCGCCGAAGAGACAGAGCAGCAATTACAAGGTAAGTGGAAAAAAAAAAACACTTAATTTAGTACTCTTTGCCTGATTTGGAAGGCAAAGAGATTTACTAAATGAAGTGTGTGCAGAACCGCTTTAACCACCTGAGATCCGCGCTATAGCCGAATGACGGCTACAGCGCAGATCTGATGTGCCGGGACATAGTCCCGGCCACGAGCTGCCTGCGCGCCCTGTGATCAGCGAGTCTCTGAGACTCGCTGGATCACAGATCCGAGTAAGGGGTCGATCCCGACCCCTTACCACGTGATCAGCTGTCAGCCAATGACAGCTGATCATGTGACAATAACAGAACCGGTAATCAGCTTTTTTTCCTCCTCCGATCACCGGCTGCAGTGAGAGGGACATTAGTCCCTCTCACTGCAATGTGCCCAATACATGGTGCCCACTATTGCCTAATTAAAGTGCTGCTTACCAGTGCCCACAGTGCCATTGGTCAGTGCCCACAGTGCCATTGGTCAGTGCCCACAGTGCCATCTGTTAGTGCCCACAGTGCCAGTGCTGCACATCAGTGTCACCTACCAGTGCTCATCAGTGTCCCCCATCAGTGCCCTCCATCCGTGCCACCCATCCGTGCCACCTTTGCTGTCCCCACCATTGCAGCCTATCAGTGCCCACCAGTGCAGTCTATCAGTGCCCACCAGTGCAGCCTATCAGTGCCAACCAGTGCCGCATCATCAGCGCATATCAATGAAGCAGAAAAATTACCTGTTTGCAAAATTTTAAAACAAACTATTAAACATGATTTTTATTTTTAATTTTCCATCTTTTTTTGTTTAGCAAAAAATAAAAAACCCAGCTGTGATTAAATACCACCAAAAGAAAGCTCTATTTGTGGGAAAAAAAATGATAAAAATTTCATTTGGGTACAGTGTTGTAATTCCAAGTGTGTCAGCGCCGAAAGCTGAAAATTGGTCTGGTCACGAGGGGGGTTTAAGTGCCCAGTAATCAGGTGGTTAACGTCACATAACTATGATAATTACTACCCCATCCGATAATACTAAACTATAATGCATATGTTCTACTTTCACTTTGCCATGGTGAGATAGATTCTTATGGTATACATCACAAACTCAAATTACAATTATGTGCTGAAGGGTTTGGAATATTTGTAGGCCTAATGCCCCGTACACACGGTCGAATATTCCGATGGAAAAGGTCTGATCGGATTATGTTGTCGGAAAATCCGATAGTGTGTGGGCTCTAGCGGGCTTTTTCTGTCGGAATATCCGACGGAAAAAATTTGAGAGCAGGATCTAAAATTTTCCGACAACAAAATCCGATTGGACTTTTTCCGATCGTGTGTAGAGAATTCCAACGCACAAAGTGCCACGCATGCTCAGAAGAAATTTGGAGACGAAAGCTATTGGCTACTGGCCTCTACGTAGTCCCGTCGTACGTTTAGTACGTCACCTCGTTCGGAACAATCTGATTTTCCGACAACTTTGTCCGACCGTGTGTGTGCGCAACACAAGTTTTGGACAAAATCCGTTTGGAAAAAATCCGACAGATTTTGTGGTCGGAATGTCCGACCGTGTGTGATCCGTTTGCTGATCTGATAAAAAAAAAAAAAAAAAACCTTTTTCCTGTGAGAACTGGCCTGTTTGGATACCATTTTACATCGGGCATTCCCGATGGAAAAATTTAGAACAGGCTCTATATCCAAGTCCGTCAGAAATTCCGGCCGTGTGTACGCGGCATTAGTCTGCATTATATAACATGCAGACTGTGCCCAGTTTTTTTTTTTTTTTTTTTTAGGGGGATAAAGAAACAGAGCTTCGGAACACAACCTCTAAATGTGATGCTAGGATGACACAGGTAAATGTACCTTACCGTGAAATGAAGCGTAAAATCACCTGCTCTCCACTGTGCCAGCGTTTATTGTTTGATGATAATGTCAGAGACTAATGGAAGCAGACAATGAAAGCTAAATGTATATACAGACATGAGAGGTATCTGGAGGATAGGTCCCTGTAGTTACAGACATGAGAGGTATCTGGAGGATAATTCCCGCGGGACGCATTGCAGGAACACGTGTCTGACTCACATAGCTGGATAAAGAGTATCTACTGATCACCCAGATCATACTTACCTCCCAACATTCTGAGATAAAACAGGACACGTGATAAAATGTTAAAGCTGACCTCCAGCCTTCTCTTCAGTCTTGCACAGTTGCACAGGCTCCTTGCCTGCAATGAAAATGCTTACTCGGATTTCACAATGGGGTTGATTTACTAAAGGCAAATCCATTGTGCACTGCAAGCTCTGAAATGAGGGGAAGCTCAGCTGATTTCTATCATCCAACCATGTACAAGCTAAAATGCTGTTTATTTTCCTTGCACGCCCCCCCTAAGATCTACCGTGACTATGGTTGCCACCTCATCCCTTTAAACCCGAACACATATTAATTACACAGGTTCTGTGGCTGATTAAGGTGGTAATTAAACTCACTTGGTGCCTTATTTGCATTTAATTAGCCTCAGAACCTGTGTAATTCAAAGGTGTTCGGGTTTAAAGGGATGAGGTGGCAACTCTAACCGTGACTGCACTGCCAAGTGCACAGTGGATTTGTGGCGCTTAACCACTTCAGCCCCGGACCAATTGGCAGCCAAAGGACCAGGCCCCTTTTTGTGATTCGGCACTGCGTTGCTTTAACTGACAATTGCGCGGGCGTGCGACGTGGCTCCAAAACAAAATTGGCGTCCTTTTTTTCCCACAAATAGAGCTTTCTTTTGGTGGTATTTGATCGCCCCTGCGGTTTTTATTTTTTGCGCTATAAACAAAAATAGAGCGACAATTTTGAAGAAAATGCAATATTTTTTGCTTTTTGCTATAATAAATATCCCCAAAAAATATATAAAAAAAAACATTTTTTTCCCTCAGTTTAGGCCGATACGTATTCTTCTACATATATATATATATATATATATATATATATATATATATATATATATATATATATATATATATATATATATATATATATATATAATTAAATGCAAAAAGATTAAAAATATTAAAAGTATTAAAAATGAAATGAAAATCTTCTGGTCATTCCTTGCGGCCCTAGAAGAGGCCAAGCAGCATCTTCGTGTACAAAAGCCTCATGGCTAATAAAAAAACATCAAAAAAAGCACACGAGACACAACTTCCAATACCTGAAGGCTTAAGCGCTCATTCTACTAGGACAGTGGCAACATCGTGGGCAGCATATTGCAGGGTATCTCCAAAAACAATATGCAAAGCGGCAACTTGGTCTTCAAGAACAAAGTTCATGTCACATTATAGAGTGGATCCTGAGCATTTGACAACTGTTGAATTTGGAAGAAATTTGGAAGCAAATTCTTCTGTATCTTGTGAATAAACGAATACTTTCTAAGCACCCACCCATGTAGCGAGTTATTTCCCAGTGTATGCTGCCATGATGCACCAGGAAAATGGAAAAAAAATTGTATACTCATCTCTCCGTAATTTTCCTTTCCTGGCGCATCTCATGGCAGCACACAGATTCCCACCCATTTAAGGTGATAGATACGGAGAATGCTGTGGTGGGCCTCTCTTCAAAACTTACAGCTAACCAGTCCTATCAGGTTGTGAGATGAGCCGAGATGTGTGAGATGACATGAGATGCGCCAGGAAAGGAGAATTACGCAAAGGTGAGTATGCAATTTTCATTTTTTGTACATCAAGATTCAAAAAGGTGTTTTTTCAAAAAAAGAAAATGCTTGAAAAAACACTGCGCAAGTACCATATGACATAAAAAAAAAAAAAAAAAATGCAACACCCACCAATTTATTCTCTAGGGCCTCTGCTTAAAATTATTATATATAATGTTTGGGGGTTCTAAAAAAAAAAAATTCTAGCAAAAAATACGGATTGATGCATGTAGAAAAAAAGTGTCTGAACCGACCTACTGAAAGTGGTTACACAATTTTTTTTTCTCCTCCTGGCAATGTAATGGAGCAGTGAGGCCCCTTTCAGACGAGGTGGACTCCGCTTGCACGTGCACGTCGGCTCAGCGGGAGATCTGTCCGTTGATCTCCGCTGAGCCGGCGGATGACAAGTCCCTCTCCGCTCACTGAGCGGGGAGGGGCTTGCGAGCGCCGCTGATCTCTATGGAGAGATCGGATGAAAACGGACAGTGTGTCCGTTTTCACCCGATCCAATCCGCCAGCGACGGATCTGGACGTGGGGCCATCCGTCTGCTTTGGCGGATCGGACCGGATCGGATGTCAGCGGACATGTCTCCGCTGACATCCGACGCTCCAAAGAGTAACATGGAGCGCCCGTTCAGATCCGCCGTTAAAACTGACAGGCGGATCTGAACGGCCCGTCCGTGTGAAAGGGGCCTGAGGGAGCAAAAGGAATGTCAGTATATGTGCTGCTGGGAAGGGTGAAGTTAAAGTGAACCTGTTGCATGGGCAATGCACAGATTCACCTTAAGCATCTGACTGGAAACATTCTAGTCATGTAAGAACAGGATATTAATCATGAAGGGATTAAACAGACAACTGCTTGACTTGTTTTTTATGTTTATGTTTGATACGAAGCATCTAAGTAATTGACAGGATGGAAAAATAAAGATATGAACAATAAAAATACTTGCCTGAGATAAACCTTATTTATATAGAACTCTACAGCAAACCTAAAGGAATGATGTGAAAGAGATACAGATTGAGCCTAGACTTCTGTACACACAATAGAAATGCTATATCAGGACAATATTACACAAGGTGGAAATTGAATTTAGAAACCTTTTTGTTTTTTCTTTACAGCCATTTCCTTATGTGTAGCCATCACATGGATATTTGCATTGATCGTAAGATACAAGAATGTTTTGTCAGTTCCTTTCCAGATTTCACACCCTCACACATCATACAAAACAGATAACCTATTCCACACAAATCATTCTAAATTGTTCCAAGCTAAGATAACATTTGGACATGCATTCTATGCATATACTAATATTATTACTACTACTACTACCCCTACTACCACTAATATTGATGATCTATGATGTACACAGTACTGTGCAAATGTTTTAGGCAGGTATGAAGAAATGCTGTAAAGTAAGAATGCTTTCAAAATGATATTACAATAGTTTATTTAAATTGCAGCGAACAGAAGAAAAAAATAGAAATCAAATCAATATTTGGTGTGACTACCCTTTTGCTTCAAACCCTCATCAATTCTTACACTTGTACAATTTGTACACTTGCACAAAGTCAGTGATTTTGTAGCGTTAGCATGTAGCAAAATCCCAGGCCTCCTTTAGTCTAATGAGAACCTCCAGAGCCAAGAGCTGCCGACATCCTTCCATATAGAGTGGGTTGTAAGGCATAGTGGGTGTAACGCAAGATACAATCATGGGTGCCAGACACTTCTTGAATGCAAAGAGATTTTGGGAGAGAGGGTGAGGGCCAGGACACCCTTAGGTAGTTGCAATGTTAATTAGCAGACTCTGAGACTTCTACAGGTAGACAGTCATGCAGGGAAAGGCATCCAGCAAAACACCACATCTGCATGTGTAGGAATGCTGTCTCCTATGGCAACAGTCTAACAGTTCCTAACACAGATTGAACAGATTGACAAACTCCTTTATTTTCTCTACAGTCATTTCTTGTAGGTTCTCAACCCACTGAGCTCCCAGTCTCTCTCACTAGACTTGCTGATTCACTGCCACCAATCGCCTTGAGCTCTTCCAATCTTCACTTAAAGTGGTGTCCCCCCCCCCCCCCCCAAAAAAAATAGATGATTAAAATTATTAAAAAAAAAAATTAACTCACCTCTAAATGCCTGTTGCTAGGGGGTCCCTCGTAGTCTGCCTCCTTCAGTGGCCGGGCTAAGTGACATCACTTCCCCTCGGCACAGGAAGGGCTCCCTCCCTCCTGTCAGTCATCTGGGACACGTGACAGGTCCCAGATGACTGCGCGGCCAATCACATTCTCAGTGGGTGCCCGGCTGTGCCCACAGTAAGAATGCCGGCGCCGCCGAGCGGGGAACGAGGGGGGCTTCGTTCCCCCGCATCGCTGGACCCTGGGACAGGTAAGTGTCTGATTATTAAAAGTCAGCAGCTGCAGTATTTGTAGCTGCTGACTTTTAATTTTTTTTTTTAAGGGGCACCCCTCTTTAAGTATCTTCCTCAAGTGTCAACCCCACTTCTCTGCTGGAACCATAGCTTGGCACTTCAGATACTTCTCAAGCTTCAATCCACTGGCCTGCTTGGTTCCTGGCTTGACACACAAGGCTGCTCTGCAAGCGTCACCTCGGCTGGCTGGGTCCCTGGCTTGACACCTGCTGAAGTTTCCCAATTTTTCACTGTCCCCGGTTGGTGAGAATACTGGTCCTGTACTTACTTCAGCTACACACTGTGGTCCCCGGTAATAAGGTGGCTGCTCCCTTAGTGGCGACAGCTACCTCTCTACCTCCGACCACTACAGGTTCTCCGGCCGGCAAAACCATCACTTCCGGTTGGACTGCAAGCCGCAATCCCAACCCTATGCTGCTCTCTTTCTTCTGCATATGCCCTCAGACAGCCTAGCAGCCAGATGTGCCTGGGATAGGCCCAAACTTCGGCCTAGCAGCCTGGGCAATACAACACGTCCATCCAGACAGCCATCCAGGTGGCACAGAACACTGATCACTTGACTCCACCCAAATATATAGGTTCTCCCAGCAGGCCAAGGGATTTAAGAAAACCCATGCCCATTGGCTGAGATGCCCCATATACTCCTTACTTGTCATTGCTTAGCCCTTAGCTTATCTAATGTCGCCAGGTACCCGGCCACCCCATGGCAGAAGAGAGAAGTGCAACAATTCCAGACTTAGGGTGAACTCAATAGATCCCTACCCCAACAATGAGCCAAGGTAACTACACCTGGCGGGTTAATTTAGGAGCAACCCTGCCTAAGCATTATGGTGCTACAAGCATAAGGTGTACGATTAACCAATTATATCAAGCAGGTGCTAATCATCAAATTTCATATGAAGTTTGAATCAAAACAGTAACGGCTGTTTAAAATGCTTGAAACTGGGTGAGGAACAGCCAAATTCTGCTAAGGTGAGGTTGTGGAAGATGAGTTTCATGTCACAAGTCATACACCATGGCAAGACTGAGCACAGCAAGACACAGGCAAAGATTTCAAAGCAGAATGGGGTTTCAAGATGTGTGGTTCAAGCACTTTTGAAGAAGCACAAAGAATTGGGCAATGTTGAGGACCGTAGACTTAGTGGTCAGCCAAGGAAACCATGCAGCAGATGAAAGACACGCTTACTCCCCTCCAACATCGAAAGATGTTCAGCAGTGCCATCAGCACAGAACTGGCAGAAACCAGTGGGACTCAGGTACACCCATCTACTATTCGGAGAAGTGGTCTTCATGGAAGAACTGTGGCCAAAAAGCAATACCTCCGACATGGAAACATGGCTAAGTTGCTAAACTATGCACAAAAACATAGAAACTGGGGTGCAGAAAAATGGCAGCAGGTGCTCTAGACTGCTGAGTAAAAATGTGAAATATCTGTCTGTAGCAGGAGGCAGTTTGTTCGCTGAAGGACTGGAGATCGATACAATAATGAGTGTCTGCAGGCAACAGTGAAGCATGGTGAAGGCTCCTTGCAAACTTGGGGCTGCATTTCTACAAATGGAGTTGGAGATCTGGTCAGGATCAACGGTGTCCTCAATGCTTAGAAATACAGGCAGATACTTAGCCATCATGCCATACCATCTAACCAAATTCTTTCTGCAGTATAGCAATGACCTCAACCATACAGCCTATGTCATTAAGAACTATCTTCAGTGTAAAAAAGAACAAAGAGTCCTGGAAGTAATGGTTTGCCCCCCACGGAGCCCTGATCTCAACATCATCAAGTCTGTTTGGGATTACATGAAGAAACAGAAGAATTTAAGGCAGCGTACATACATAGAAGACCTATGATTGGTTCTCCAAAATGTTTGGAACAACCTTCCTTCAAAGACTGTGTACCTAGAAGAATTGATGCGGTTTTGAAGGCAAAAGGTGGTCACACCAAATAAAGATTTGATTTCTCTGAAAAAAAACTATTAACACTTTTATTTCTGAGAGCATTTTTAATTTACAGCATTTTTTCACACCTGCCTAAAACTTTTGCATAGTACTGTAAAGAAAAGGAAGGAGTTACATTCCATAGTCCTTCACATGGGCTAAAAGGCCCTACATACAGGCCGAACATCGGGGAGCATCGCTGGTTCAATAGAAACTGGCTGACATTCGGCCCGTGTGTACGGCAGCCGGTTCAGCTGGCTACTGTCAAAAGCGGCATTATTGAAAAAGGTCTGCCAATCAGCACCCGTTTGGACAACTTCCGTCAGACGAGCATGCTGGAAAACCAGCAGACAACCGACTCCCGGTCATAGATCTCAGCCAACGGCTGAGCGCACTTACCGGTGTGTTCTGGCTGGGGGGGCCATCCCCATGTCAGAACACAATAGCTCAGCAGGGGAGATCGCTGTACTAACATCGAATAGTTAGTACACAATCTCCTCCCGGGCCCTTTTGTTTTTTTATTTGTTCAGCCCAGTGGGTTTAATAGAAAAAAATAAAATAAACCTGACAGTGTGTACCAGGCTTAAGTCCTGTGGATTTACAGTTATGCCCCATACACACGATCGGAAATTCCGCCAGCAAAAGTCCGATGCAAGGTTTTGGTGGGAAATTGCGACCGTGTGTATGCTCCATTTGACTTTTGCTGGCGGAATTGGGGTAATGTCTTTTATTATTAAATGCAAATGTTCTTCTGGAGATGCCAACATGTTTTGGGGTACCTAAGAGATGAGTAAAACCTGCTTCAATTCCTGGTTTGACATATTGCTTCCTTTTGCTCTAACTTCAGATCAGCAGTTGGTAGTAAAGTGCAAGGGAAGCCAAAGACTGCTATATGACCACTACAGTGTGTATATTTCAGGGGAAAAAATGAACCAGGCGAAGAAATACTACACAGAGTTCTGCAGCTGGAAATAATTTAGGCAACATCATCATCACCCTAAATCTTGACATCCAATCCCAGTTCGTCATAACCAATCTAGACCGCGCTTTCTGTGCCAAGGCCTGAAGTAGCAGCCCAGACCACGCATTTTTCTGTAGTGGCTGGATGGCAGAGAAATTCTATGGGCAATTTCTCACCTAGTAAAAAATCTTGCAGCAGTCAGCTTATGAGGGATGAAGATGAAAGCTGCAAATGGGTGGCATCCGGCCATCCACTCACCGCCTCTCGCTGCCACTGGGCGATGCGGCATAAAAGCAGCTGGACGTGACAGTCTGTTAAGAGATGGCAGCATGTAATAAAGTGCCAGACATAAATGTTTTCACTCTTCATGGAAAGTGGTGATTCATTTTTACAGCCCGATGACCACAGAAAAGAGAGATTACCGGTGTCTGCCGTGATCACGCCAGATGGGCAGAGACCCGCTTTTGCCAAAAAAATAAATGTCAATAAGAAAGCTGGAGTGATGATAGAGAGGAAAAAAAAATAATAAAGAACACAGAGAACTGAGGAAAAGACATAAAACAAAGATAACAGGCTAAAAGGTGAGAAAACGGGGGGGAGCAGGACCTGAACGGACCGTCCGTGTGAAAGGGGCCTAAGTGGTTGCAAAGGTAAAACATTTTTTACCTTAATGCATTAATGTAATTTTAATTTTTTAATCTTCTCCCCTCTTCCAGCTCTCATAGGCTTGGCTGAGAGCAGCCGGAGCCATTGGTCAAAATCTGTAAGAGCAGGGGACAGGGGCCGAGCTGGGCTGTGTGTCTGAATAGACACACACAGCCTGGCTTGGGAGTGAGCCCGCACGAGTGCCCCCCATGGGAAGCTGAGGGGGAAGGGCCAGGAGCAACAGGGGGGACCTGAAAAGAGGAGGATCGAGGCTGCTCTGTGCAAAACCATCGCACAGAGCAGATAAGTATGACTTATTTATTTATTTAAAAAAAATAAGAACATTTAAGATCACTGTAAGCTCTTTCCCAATCTATACATACTGTATATATTTATATATCTTTATACTGCTTTTACTCCAATAAGTATTTCTTAGTTCCTTTTTTATTTATTTTATTCGTTTTTGATCTTATTTATTATTGATTATTCATGATGTATGAAAGATTATTTCCATCGCTTTTTTTCTATATTGGCGTGGTTATAATTTATTATTCACATCTAATCATTATTTATCTACTTACTTTTTAAAATCTACACATTTGCTAATTGACCTTGTTCCTGCTTAGTCCTAAAGTCATTTGTCACAGTGTTATAGGGACACCACCTCTGATCAGCAAAGGTAACAACCGCAGAGCGCGATATGTATATATTTAACCCAAAGGGTAGCCAGTAGTCCCAAAATGCATATCCTACCATCTTTTATGTCAGGACAGAAGCATGTCAGAGCCCAGACTTGAACCCAATTGAACATCTCCGGAGAGATCTGAAAATGGCTGTGTACCGACGCTCCCCATCCAACCTGATGGAGCTCGAGAGGTCCTGCAAAGAGGAATGGAAGAAACTGCCCAAAGATGGGTGTGCCAAGCTTGTAGCATCATACTCAAAAAAGACTTGAGGCTGTAATTGGTGCCAAAGGTGCTTCAACAAAGTATCGAGTAGGGCTGAAACAACTAATCGATTAATCGACAACTAATCGATTATGAAATTAATCGATTACTATTTTCATAATCGATTAGTCGGCCAGTAACATAATGGGGTTAAAAAAAAAAAAAATGAGCCCTTTATAGTACAAAGAGCAAATAATCGCTACTGTAAATATTACTTTCACAGTTCTACAGGCTTATTTTAGTCTTTTTTAACCCCATTATGTTACTAAACGTCTTATACCTGGTTCACATCTGTGTTTTTTGGTGCTTTTTGCTGAAATGTACTACAATCTGTTACATGGTTTCCTATGGGACACGTTCACATCTACGCTTTTTTCAGCCGCTGTGTATTTGGAAGGGGTCAGGGACTTTTTTTTAATGCAAAACTGTTTTTTTTTTGGTTCAATATACTTCAATGGAGAAGCTGTAGAAAAGCAAGCAATACATTTTTGCAGCAATTTTTTAAATCTACCCAAAAACAAATTGGCCAAAAAACAGTATGTCTCTTCTAATAGTATATACAGTATATCTCCTCTAATAGTATATATATCCTCTAATAGTATATACAATATATCTCTTCTATCTGTTATTCTCAGAGTGGATTCGATATTTTGCTCCTTAACCATATAGTTGGTTGTTTATATTTATCACTGCATAGAGATATTTAAAAATAAATTGTCATTTTTTAAAACTTTACATATTAACTAAATTATACACCAGTCTTTTTTTTTTAAGGTTATTAACCGATTAATCGAAACAATAATCGGCCAACTAATCGATTATGAAAATAATCGTTAGTTGCAGCCCTAGTATCGAGCAAAGGATGTGAATACTTATGTACATGGGATTTTTTTTCCCTTTTTCATAAATTTGGAAAGATTTCAAACAAACGTCTCTCACATGGTCATTATGGGGTATTGTTTGTAGAATTTTGAGGATGGATTTAATCCATTTTGGAATAAGGCTGGACAATAACAAATGTGGGAAAAGTGAAGCGCTGTGAATACTTTCCAGATGCACTGTACGTGCCAGGAGACGTGCCAGGGCGTGCAAGTCTTATTTACTGAGTTAGGTGCAGTGTTCTACACACACGTCAAGAAATGCTGTCTGGCCCGGTGTGATCACAGCAAATAACATAATCTGGATTTAGCACGGCTCCTGCCAGAAGGGTGCAGAAATGCAAGAATATTAAAATGAAGCCTTGCGGTGTGAAAGGGATCAAATTAGGTAAACAGCAACCAATCAACACCATTGTCATGTTAGGCGTTAGGTCAGTTTTACTTGTAGTGAAAAACAATAGTAATGTTTTCTGGCGTCCTAACTGTGCTTGTTGCTGAGCTACAACAATGCATTCATCACATCACCCCAAACATGATACATGTATTAAATTCCAGTCCTCAAGATGCACCAAAAGGTCATGATTTCCGGATTTCACTCAGATGAAGTGGCTGTGGTAATTACTAAGGCAGTGAAACTGATCAAATCACCTGTGCGAAATAATGGGAAGCCAGAAAACATGACCTGTTGGTGCGCCTTGAGGACTGGAATTGAGAAACACTGGTCCAATTCACTAAGGCCCCTTTCACACTGGGGCGTTTTTCAGGCGGTACAGCGCTAAAAATAGCGCCTGTACACCGCCTGAAAAAATCCAGCCCCATTCACTCCAGTGTGAAAGCTGGCGGTGCGCTAGCAGGACGGTAAAAAAATTCCTGCTAGCAGCATCTTTGGAGCGGTATAGGAGCGGTGTATTCACCGCCCCTATACCGCTCCTACCCATTGATTTCAATGAGACACCGCGGTAATACCGCCGCAAAGCACCGCTACAGCGGCGCTCTGCGGAGAATTTTAACCCTTTTTCGGCCACTCGCGGGGGGGTAAAACCGCACCGCGAGCGGCCGAATACCGCGGCTAAAACGACGGTAAAGCAGCGCTAAATATAGCGCTGCTTTACCGTCACCGCGGCTCCCGCCCCAGTGAGAAAGGGGCCTAAGTGTTCCTAAAACATCTCCAGTGGTCATACTAAACTGTGTGGATAGACAAATCTCCCGCTATTGTCTGCACTATATAACTGCCTGTAATAAATAAAATTGTTAAAGCAACAAAAATAATTTTATAGGACAAGAAGATTAATAATATTTTAATAATAAAAACAAACAATAAATTCAGTGATGCACAACACTTCTCTTAGATACATGGAGTCTAATTTTTAAAGATCCCATATAAAGCAATATTAAACTCAAAAACAAATATATAATATATTGCAGCTTACCAATCCTTAGGAGGTAGTGGCTGCATTTTTGAGGCCTCCCCTTTATTTCATCCCCTGATTCATAGTAACACGCCTCCTTAGGCAGACCATAGACCACGGGTTGCAGGAAAGAAATTTGCACGATTCCCCCGTCAACACAGACAGTGCTGACAGGGGAATCTCTCCTGCCAAGATAATGTCTTCTCCCAGTGGGAGGCGGGGGAAGTCGTTCCCCCTGGGAACAAAAAAACAGTGAATATTGCTAGAGGCTATAGCAGCCGCTAGTGATGATCGCAAGTAAAATCCAGCAGGCTGGTTGTACCCAAGTTGACGGATTGATGAAATTGGTACATTCTGCCTGCCCATACACCTGCTGAACCAGCCAAGAATCAAACCACAAATGGCTGGCCTTAGACCCCTTTCACACTGAGGCGGTTTTCATGCGATTTGGCGCTAAAATATTGCCTCTGAAAAGTGCCTCCCATTCATCAGTGTGTCTGTTCACACTGTGGCGGTGCGCTTGTGGGACATTACGACAAGTCCTGCAAGCAGCATCTTTGGGGCGGGTTGGGAGCACTGTAACTAGCGCTCCCAAAGCGCCCTGCTCATTGCAAAGAATGGGCAGCCATTCCAAAGCGCCTTAAAAGCATTTTGAAAGCGCAGAGAAACTGGACTTTTTACCTTGTTTTTAAGGTAAAAACCACCCCACTAGCAGCCGGAAATCGTAGCAAAAGCGCCACTAAAACAGCGCAAAAACAAGCGGTGCTTTAGCGCCAACAACGTGGCGATGCAATGCGAAAGGGGTCTCAGGGTGTCTGCATCCTGGATGAAGTAGTGAAGCAGACACCTTTAAGTCTAGTACACACGGGCGGAATGTTGGTCGGTATCCACCAGTTCAATAGAAACCGGCCAACATTCGGCCCGTGTGGACTGCAGTTGGTCCGACAGAAGCCGGCCGTTCGGCCAGCTTCTGTTGAAGGGGTATGATTGGCTTCCGATCAGCGCTCCCATCCTATGGCTGAGAGCGCTGACCGAAGTGTTTTGGCAGGGGACCGCCCCCCCTGTCAGAACACAATAGAACAGCAGGGGAGATGGCTGTACAAATGTCGGCAGTACTAGTGTGTACTAGGCTTTAGACAGCAGCATTGTCAGTCTGGGGGAAAGAGGGGAGTACTAGCAGATGTTGATAAAGCCGGCCATAGACGGATCTAAATTTGGCCCGGTTTAATTGGACAAATTTCAATCCATCTATGGGCAGGCTGGTTGTACTGAAGTTGATCGATCAAGCTCAGTACAACCAGCCCGTTTTTTTATTTTTTTTGTTCGATCACTGCAGACAGCTATAGCTGGCACCAAAGATCATTGTATTCTGAAGCCTGGGAAACCTCCTGCTGTCAGAATACATCGCAGCCCAGTGGGGGGATTCCCTTCATCGAGTGATCTTCTCTCCCATGAAACAATGTCGAAGAAAATGTATTTGCCTAGTGGCTTGTTATAGATGAGTCAGCTTGGAAATGCCAAAAGGTCACAGAGCAAACAAATACTGTACCTAATGTTCGTAAGTATCCAAAAAAAAAAAAAAACATGTGACAAACACATCAGCGTTTCAGAAATACTGTACATTCCTTTCTGTGAAGACATTATTTTGACACACTCTTATACCTCTAAGGCTGCATTCACACCTGAGCGTTTTGTAGCTTGAAGCCTAAAGCTACAAAAACTCTAGAGGGGAAAAAAATCCATTATTCTCAATGGAGATGGTTCACATCTCCACTCCATGTCGCCTGAAGCTCAAACAAGTTCCGGACCCTTTTTTGTCGCTCGAAGCGGGCAGATTTGGGCGTTTTTTTTTTTTTTTTTACATTGGTGACCTTTTGCCCTGCACAAAATCGCGGCAAAACACAGTAAAAAACGCTAAAAAACCGCTACCCTTAGGTGTGAATGGGGCCTAACTGACAAGCATACCTGCAGTTTTATGAATCTGAGCTCCTGCGTGTGTTTTATAGGTACAGAAATTTTTAATAAAAGCTTTTCCCTCTCTGCTGGATCTGTGCTGTCAATTATATATAGTGATTACATCAGCTTCTCGTTTTTAAAACAGTATGTTCCTTTTCCCTTAGAGGAGAGATCTACTCCACCCAAAGCTGATAATGCTTAATAAAAATATATATACAAATGTAATCATTGAAGATGGTGGTGTGCATTCCCAGAGGATGGTGAAAGAAGGGGTGTACTTTGCAATACTATGGAGGGATTATACTAAAACTGGAGCGGACAGAATCCAGAGCAGCAGTTCAGAGTAACCAATCAGCTTCTAGCTTCAGCTTGTTCAGTTAGCTTTGAAAAATGAAAACTAGAAGCCGATTGGTTGCCTATCAGTACAACCAGCCTGTTGGATCACTGTCGGCAGCTATTGAAGCCAACAGTGATCATTGTATTCTGATGGCGGGGAAGCCTCCCGCTGTTAGAACACAATAGCGCAGCTTTTGGCCGGCTATACATTATGCCATTTTCTTTCCATCAACCGTGGGTTGAAGGAAAGAAAATTGCTTCATTTCGCCCCCATCAACACAAGAGTGTTAATTTTGACATCAATTTAGTTTTAGTCATAGTCTTTTACCATTTTTAGTTTTAGTCGTATTTTAGTCTACTAAAATTGAATGGGTTGAGAACTGCCAAACATATACTCTTGGAGTAAAAATCGAATAACGTGTTTGGTATTTATGGTATCAAGGTTTCAACATGCACTACAGACACAGATTTAGCCGTTGTGATATAAATTAAAGTTTTAGTCATAGTCTGTTGACAAAAATGCCATTTTAATTCGTATTTTAGTCATCTCAATTGTTTTAGTTGTATTTTAGTTCACTAAAATAGTATTCATTTAGTAGACGAAAATATTTTAGTCGACAAAATTAACACTGCAACACATTGGGGGTTATTTACTAAAGGAAAATCCACTTTGCACTGCAAGTGCACTTGAAAGTGCAGTCGCTCCAAATCTGATGCAGCGTACACACGATCGGAAATTCCGCCAGCAAAAGTCTGATGAGAGCTTTTGGTTGGAAAATGCGACTGTGTGTATGCTCCATCGGACTTTTGCTGGCGGAATTCCCGACAGCAAAAGATTGAGAGCAGGTTCTCAATTTTCAGATCGGACAAGGTCCGATCGGAAATTCCAATCGTCTGTATCAATTCAGACGCGCAAAATTCCTACGCATGCGCGGAAACAATTTGATTGCTCGGAAGCATTGAACTTCATTTTCTCAGCTTGTCGTAGTGTTGTACGTCACCGCGTTCTTGACGGTGGAAAGTTCAGCAAACTTTTGTGTGACCGTGTGTATGCAAGACAAGCTTGAGAGTAATTCCGTCGGAAAAACCATCCAAGATTTTTCCGACGGAAAATCCGCTCGTGTGTACGCGGCATTAGGGGTAGATCTGAAATGAGTGGAAGCTCTGTTGATTTTATCATCAAATCATGTGCAAGCTAAAATGCTGTTTTTTATGTTTTGCATGTCCCCCTCGGATCTACAGCGACTTTACTTCCAAGTGCACTTTCAGTGCAAAGTGGATTTTCCTTTCGCAAATAACCCCCATTGTGTTGATGGGGGAATTCCTCCAGCTGCGCTATTGTATTGTGACTGCAGTAGGCGTCAAGGGTCACTGTTGGTGGCTTTAGCCCCTGGCAGTGACTGCATGAGAAAATCCAGACAAGCTGGTTGTACGACCATCCTGCCCATAGATGAATTGAAATCCGTCCGTTCGATCCATCTATGGCCAGCTCTTTAACTCTTTGTTAAAACAGACAATGCTCAAATCTAGTTCACAACTGTTAATGAATTCCAACACATACAGACAGGGTTACTTGTGTTACACTTTACTCCACAGCCTTCTGTCCCATGGTCCCACTTTATGTAAAATCGTAGCCACCCTCTCAGGAAAGAAAATTGCATCATCTATGGCTTGCTTACAGGCACTACTCGGTCCAAACCGAAGGGGGGGGGGGGGGGGGGGTAAAGGTTCAAGAGCTCAGGACATTACAAGGTGGTAGAAAAACACAGTAAAAACAATTTCATGAAAAATTGATTTCAGGGCCATTAGGAGATGGGTGTCTATGGAATGTTTTTGGAGAAAGCTACCTGCCAATGGTCAGCCCTGGACGATCATCAACAGGAAAAGCTGCATTCACACCTGAGCATTTTGTAGCTTGAAGCTCAAAACTCAAAAGGCGCTCAACAAGCAAAATCACATTGAATTCAGTGGCCCCTGTTCACATCTGAGCGCAGAATTTTTTATTGACTGTGTGACTTTTATTACACAATTAAGTCTTTTGTGTCTATACATGTTTTACATTTACACAAAACAAACTGTACTTGGCAAGCCATCAATACGTTTACTGTTATCTGCTTACACATAAAACCTGTAAATACTGTTTTAACCTTAACGTTTTTTCACCTTAAAGAGGAGGTCCACCTGAATTATTATTTTTTTTTTTAAAGTCAGCAGCTACAAATACTGCAGCTGCTGACTTTTAATAAATAGACACTTATCTGTTCCAGCGATGTCGGCAGAAGATGACGAGCGATCGCTTGTCTCTCGGCTGCCCCCGCCGACATCCTCTGTCAGGGAATCAGGAAGTGAAGCTTGCGGCTTCACTGCCCGGTTCCCTACTGCGCGAGTCGCGATGCGCGCCTTTATTGGTCCCCATTGTGTCCTGGGAACTGTGTGTTTCCCAAGACACAACGGGCATCTGCGGATAGGGATGGGGCAGCTAGTCCCGGAAGTGGGTGCAGATACCTGTATTATACAGGTATCTGCACCCCCCTCCCCTCTGAAAGGTGCCAATTGTGGCACCGGAGGGGGGGAGGAATCCGATAAGCGGAAGTTCCACTTTAGGGTGGAGCTCTGCTTTAATGCATCCTATGAAAAAACACCTGGCAATGACCGCCCCCGAATTACTTACCCGAGCCCTGAAACCTGACCCGGCAGGGACACGCTGTCTTTCTGCCTGGGGTTCTCGGTTCTTGTTTGGATAGATTGATAGCAGTGCAGCCATTGGGTCCCGCTGCTGTCACTCAAATCCAATGACACAGGGGGCAGGGCCAAGTCATACATTCGGCGGCTATGGACGCCGAATGCTGGACTCGGGAGCGCGCCCGCAAGGTAACCCCCTCGGGATAGCGCTTCTCCTAGGGGGTTATCTGATGTGGGGAGGAGCTGCGAGAGCCGCCGGGGGACCCCAGAAGACGAGGTTTGGGGCCACTGTGTGCAAAATGAGCGGCACAGTGCAGGGAAGTATGATATGTTTGTTATTTAACCACATGCCGACCGGCGCACGACGATATACGTCGACAGAATGGCACGTACAGGCAGGAGGGCGTATATATACGTCCCTCCTTTCGCCTGTCCGTGCCATCGGGAGCGCGCCGGGAGCGGCGCGCTCCCGCGCCGGTCGGGACCCCCGTGAGTCCGGCCGCGGTCCCCGCGGACTCGATCGCCGCGGGGACTCCCGCGATCGTCTCACGGAGCGGCTGAACGGGGAGATGCCGAGATAAACAGCATCTCCCTGTTCTGCCTAGCAACTAGTGACGCCGATCTCTGCTCCCTGTGATTGGAGCAGAGATCAGCATTCACTAGCTGACAGCCACGCCCCCCCACAGTAAAAAAAAAACACCCCTAGGCCTACTTAACCCCTACACTGCCACCTTGTGGTTAACTCCTAAACTGCCAGTGTCATTTATACAGAAATCAATGCATTTAAATGCATTAATTGCTGTAAAAATGACAATGGTCCCAAAAATGTGTCAAAAATGTCCGATGTGTCCGCCATAATGTCGCAGTCACAAAAAAAAATCGCAGATCTCCGCCATTAATAATAAAAAAAAAAATTATTAATAAAAATGCTATAAAACTATCCCCTATCTTGTAAACGCTATAACTTCTGCGCAAACCGATCAATAATCGCTTATTGCGATTTTTTTTACCAAAAATATGTAGAAGAATACGTATCGGCCTAAACTGAGGAAAAAAAATGTTTTTTTATATATTTTTTGGGGATATTTATTATAGCAAAAAATAATGCATTTTTTTCAAAATTGTCGCTCTATTTTTGTTTATAGCGCAAAAAATAAAAACCGCAGGGGCGATCAAATACCACCAAAAGAAAGCTCTATTTGTGGGAAAAAAAGGACGTCAATTTTGTTTGGGAGCCACGTCGCACGACCGCGCAATTGTCAGTTAAAGCGACGCAGTGCCGAATCGCAAAAAGGGGCCTGGTCCTTTGGCTGCAAATTGGTCCGGTCTGAAAGTGGTTAAAAAAATTAATAAACTAACTCTTACAATCACTTTAAGCAAGTCATACATTAGACAATTTTCTCTCCTTCAACCATGGGCTGAATGAAGGAAAATTGCTCAATTCCCTCATCAATACAGATAGTGTTATTGGGGGAATCCCTCCCGCTGAGTTATTGTGTTCTGCTGGTAGAGAGCCTTCCACACCGGCAGAAAATGATCATCGTTGGCAGCTATAGCAGCCGGCAGTGATCGGGGCACAGAAAACCCAGACTAGCTGGTTGTACCTGGACAAGGAGTTAAGGCCTATGCCAGGTGGCATCAGTATCCCATGCAAAGCAAGTGGGCTGCATGGTACTGTGTTTGTAGGACATAATGGATCTGCAGGCTTGCATATATACAATGTACAGTAGACTTCCTTTGTAATAACAAGGAAGCAACAGGAAGTCTGTGTCTCTGCTGCTATAAGTAAAACACATACAAACCCAATAAAATGCCACAAATTGAGCAATTTGCCTGCTA
Organism: Lithobates sylvaticus; assembly: GCA_028564925.1. Classification (NCBI taxonomy): domain Eukaryota; kingdom Metazoa; phylum Chordata; class Amphibia; order Anura; family Ranidae; genus Lithobates; species Lithobates sylvaticus. Next base: position 176,580,858 of record CM053035.1, on the reverse strand, counting down.
TCTTTCCCCAAACCAGCCAGCAATTTATGGCAACCTAAACTGAGTAACCCATTATTCTCAAGGGAGGCAAACTGGAAAAATTAAGCTAGGTTGATTTTTAGGTGACTCATTTTTTTTTCCCAGCAACCTCCCTACATTTCATTTTTTTTTTTCACTGCATTTCAATGGAGCAAGTTTCCATGTTATCACTCAGACCCCTTTCACGCTGAGGCGCTTTTTTCGCTAAAAATAACACCTGAAAACTGCTTCTCATTCATTTCAATAGAAGCTTTCACACTGGGGCGGTGCTCTGGCAGGGCGGTGCAAAAAAGTCCTGCAAGCAGCATCTTTGGAGCGCTTTAGAAAGCGCCGCAAAACGTATTTAAAAAAATAAATAAAAATGTAAGGTCACTTCCCCTTAAAAGGAGGGGGTCCTGTGTAAGTTCACCTCACAGATTTTTTCATAAAGGTGTACTTCCACTTTAAAAAAAAAAAAAAACGCACACTGCAAAAGCACTGCAAAAACGGTGCTAAAGCGCCGCAAACAACGCCTGATGTTTTATGGGCAGTTTTTGAGCGCCTTAATGTGAAAGGGGTCTTAGACTGTCTTAAGGCACATCATAGACGCGTGACAGGTACTCACTTATATATTGTCGCCACAATCTTTTTTGCTACATGTCACAGCACTAGACGAATCCCTGAAAGAGGAGAAGAAGTCAAAACAAAATTACAAACTCTCCACAGATACGGATCATTTTTGTATCTAAAACCAGAAACCAAAAAAGTCATATTACATTTTACCCGTCTTTAAATGTGGTGGCTGCATTCGTTTTTTTTTTTTTTTTCACCAATTGATTCTGCTAGCTACCCGTCCTAGGGTGACATTACTTACTTGCTGTGCTATATCTATGGAGGAGCAGTGTTGTCACCCTAGGAAAGGACTACAGAACATTTCCCCATCTCCTCACCCCTGTTACCTCAGAGAGCTGGTAACAATAGTAACAGATAATAATACAGGGGGTCCCCGAGTTACGAACTCGTTAGGGACTGCCCGCCTGTACGGAAGTCGAAAATGTTCGTAAGTCGGCCGCGCATGCGCAGACCGACAAATACGGAGATTTCCGGACATTTCCGATGTTCCGTCTAATGCCGTTCTGCGCATGCACGGCAAATTACGGACATTACCGCCATTTTCCGAGGCTCCGTATGGCCGTGCATGTGCAGAACGGCCAAAAGACGGCGAAAAAGAGCGAAAAATGCCGGAGGGTCCCTGCAGCGCCCCGTTCGTAAGTAGGAGTTGTTCGTAGGTCGGGCATTCGTAAGTCGGGGACCCCCTGTACTGCACAGAAAAAGAGCACAGGAACTTATTTTACTGGGTTTGTGGGAGGCTCAACAAGTATTTTTTTTTTTTTTTTTTTACACAAAGTCTACAGATATACCATTTAAGGCTCAGGTGAGAGCAGTATTTTCAATACGAAACCAAAATCAAGAACACGGGGTCATGGCTTCAAACTAACTTAGAAAGTATTATTTTACTGAAAGGGTGGTTGATGCTTGGAATAAACTTCCAGCAGAGGTAGTGAGACAGTCAACAGTAAATGGCTTCAAACATGCATAGGACAAACATAAATCTATACTCAAAAAAATCATACTACAAATAGTTATTACAAAACATGTCTTTTTGTATACAAAACAGGCAGACTCAATGGACCACTCAGGCCCCTTTCACACTTAATACGACTTGTCCCACGATTTGGGACTGCAAAGTAGCATGACAAGTCGTTCCTCATGATTTCCAATGCCATTATATGAGTACGACTTCAAGTTGTTCCGACTTCAAAGTAGTCCCTGCACTACTTTGGTCCGATCTTGATGCCACTTACACAGGCACTACTTGAAATCGCGGCCGCGAATAGTGGCAAAATCGCGGGACTTTGAAGTCGCACAAGTGTGAAAGGGGCCTCAGTCTTTTATTCTGCTGTCACCTTTCTATGTTTCTAAAATACTTTTATTGGTATATTGAGCAAATGCAAAGGGAGCAAATAAGAGAAATTCATAGCTAGGTGTAACATACATTTTAAGAGAAAAGGAAGGAGTGTACAGGTAAGACAAAACAGATAGAATACAAACTGCTGACCGATGAGACTGAACATATGAAATCCCCTTTCTCAGCAAGGTAGGAAATACAGTACAGGCTAATAGAAACTAGTCTATTTACAGTCATCTAATAGCAATTAATAGCTTACTTCTATTAACCGCTTGCCGACCGCTTCACGCAGATATACTGCGGCAGAAGGGCTCGTACAGGAAGAATCACGTACCTGTTGCCCTTTAAGAGGTGGCCTGCGGGCGCACGCGTGCCACCGGCAAGCTCCGTGAGTTGGGTCCCGCGGACCCGATGTCCGCGGGGATAACCGCGATCGTCTCACAGAGAGGAAGAACGGGGAGATGCTAATGTAAACAAGAATCTCCCTGTTCTGCTTAGTGACAGTGTCACTGATCTCTGCTCCCTGTGATCGGGAGCGGTGATCAGTGTTGTGTCACATGTAGCCACGCCCCCCCCCCACAGTTAGAATCACTCCCCAGGACATACTTAACCCCTACACTGCCCCCTAGTGGTTACCCCCTTCACTGCCAGTGTCATTTACACAGGAATCAACGCATTTGTATAGCACTGATTGCTGTATAAATGACAATGGTCCCAAAAATGTGTCAAAAATTTTTGATGTGTCCGCCATAATGTCGCAATCACAATAAAAAAAATTGCTGAACGCCGCCATTACTCTTAAAACATTTTTTTTTTTAAATATAAATGCCATAAAACTATCCCCTATTTTGTAAACGCTATAACTTTTGCGCAAACCAATCAATAAAATGCTTATTGCGATTTTTTTTTTTACCAAAAATATGTAGAAGAATACATATGGGATCTGAGGGAAAAATTTTTTTTTTTTTTTTTTTTAGATATTTTTGGGGGATATTTATTGTAGCAAAATGTAAAAAATAATGTGTTTTTTTTTTCGAAATTTTCTTTTTTTTTTTTTTTTGTTTACAGCGCAAAAATAAAAAAAACGCAGAGGTGATCAAATACCACCAAAAGAAAGTTCTATTTGTGGGAAAAAAAGACGTAAATTTTGTTTGGGAGCCACGTCGCACGACCGCGCAATTGTCAGTTAAAGCAACGCAGTGCCGAATCGCCAAAAGGTGCTCTGGTCTTTGGCCAGCAAAATGGTCCGGGGCTGAAGTGGTTAAATGTGCTTTTCCGCTTAAATGCCAGCGCTAAAGTATTGATTGGTTGAAGGGAGTGTCTCTCATTTAGTAGAATTCTACAGAACACATTTGATGAGTTTGCCAAGTACGCATCTAAGTTAATATTTAGTGAACAACGATATTTATAAGTTAAACATTAACTATACAATCAACTGATCGGAATTTAGAATTTCACTAAAACAACATTAAGGCTATGGAGCCAGATACTTGATAAATGTCCAAACCAGCTCGCCTGCATATGCTCTAGAAATAGATCTGAGGTGTATGATTCATTTGCTTCTCCGCATTGACAGGTTTGAAGCCACAAGTTGATAAGCTTGTGTCTGGCCACACATCCTGACTATCTGGATGTCAGACAAGGAACCTGCTCTGCAGGTACCAAATAATGTTTACCATATATACTCGAGTATAAGCCGAGTTTTTAAGCACATTTTTTTGTGCTGAAAGTGCCCCCCTCAGCTTATACTCAAGTCAAGCACTTTTTTGCAGCAAAAATTTTTATTTTCCAACCCGACTTTGTGGCCCCATATCTCGGGGCCACTTGGTGCTAGGAACCCCCAATGTTGGATATGTTGTAGTGTTGGTTACACTGGGTTTGCACACCAAATTTAAGGTTCCTAGCACCAAGTGGCCCCGAGATACAGGGCTGCAAAGTCGGGTTGGAAAATGTCATTTTTTGCTGCATAAAAGTGCTTGACATTTTCCGACCCGACTTTGGGGCCCCGTATCTCGGGGCCACTTGGTGATAGGAACCTTAAATTTGGTGTGCAAACCCAGTGAACATTATAACATATCCAAATTGGGGGTTCCTAGCACCAAATTGCCCAGAGATACAGGGCCACATTCGGTCAGCAGCAATGTCTTTTCGGGACCCTTTGGGTCCAGGGACCCCATTGGTGCAATTTTGGTTGCAGCTAGGGGGCATCTAGGAACCCTTAACTACCAAGTTTGAAGTTCGGGGGACCTATGGCTGCAAATGGGCACAGTGAGGCTGCAAATGGGCATTGTTGACCGTCTTTTCCACTTACAGTAGCTGCGCATTTCTCACCCTAGGCTTATACTCGAGTCAATACGTTTTCCCAGTTTTTTGCGGTAAAATTAGGTGCCTCAGGCTTATATTCGGGTCGGCTTATACTCGAGTATATACGGTACATTAGACCTGCACTCACTTTAAAATAAAATCCATAAAAGCATATAAAGTACCAAATTCAGTTGACCGATAGGTCCTTGCCTTTGAAGACTTGCGCTTATTGGTTTGCTTGGAGACTGTGTAACCTTGGAATCCTAACTGAACATGAATGTATGTTGTGAGTGAGGTTTATGTTTTGTGCTCAAATTCCAAGTTCTAAGTACGACAGACAAACTCTGAAAAGGTCATAATACGTAGACATGACAAAGAAGGCTCATTTCCCCATCCAAGTGACTGAATGAGAAAGCTTTTACTGACTGACCTTGAAGCAATATATATGGTCTGTAATTTAGCTCAGCAGTTAGTTAATTCGGCTATATGGTGCTTCCTAGGTTGTAAATTTGGTCTGTTAGCTTAGCTGATTGTGATGGCTCTGCAACAAAGGAAGCCTAGATAAGGAGACCTTTCCTTAGTGAACAAAGACAAGGAATGGTTTAAGCTGCCCATAGATGGTTACGTCTATGGGCAGGCTGATTGCATTAAAGTCGTTCCATTGATTGATTTCGGTACAACCAACATGCTGGATTTCCACATGCGACTATTGCCACCGGCTATAGCCACTAGCGATAATCACTGCGTTCTCCCGGCAGGGATGGCTGATTACTGGACCCACATACACTGTTTCTTTGTTTCTATGCCTTGATGGAGGGGTGGATTTTAAATTTTAAGACCCCCCAAAACACTTTGGCTTTATAAACAATCTGTCAAAAGAATAAACTTGTATTTGAACTTAAAGTGAAGTTCCACCCAAAAATTGAACTTCCGCTTTAAGTGCAGGTGACCCCCCTGACATGCCACATTTGGCATGTAATTTTTTTTGTGGGTACAAGCTTTTTACAGCCTCCCCTGGCTGCCGAAAGAAGATCGCCTTTCCCCCCCGCTCCCTGCAATCTTCTTGGACACGTCACATGTCCCAAAAGATTGCCCAGCCAATCACACCACGCAGCGCAGCTCACGCATTTGCAGCCACAGTTAGAATGCCGGGGCGCCTCGGAGAGGAGCAAGGCTTCCTGCACCCGCATCACTGGACCGTGGGACAGGCGAGTGTCTGATTATTAAAAGTCAGCAGCTACACTTTTTGTAGTTGGCGACTTTTAAATGGGTGGAACTCTGCTTTAAAGCGGAGTTTCACCCAAAAATGGAACTTCCGCTTTAAGTGCAGGTGACCCCGTGACATGCCACATTTGGCATGTTATTTTATTGGGGGGAGCGGATACCCTCTTTTTAGAGGGATCCAGCTCCCACTTCCTCCCGAGGCACCACAGCACCGGAAGGAAGATCACCTCTCCCCCTCCCTCTCGGCAATCATCTGGGACACGTCACAGGTCTCAGATGATTGCCCGGCCAGTCACAGTGCGCAGTGACAATGCCAGGTCCACAGAGAGGAGGAGGAGAGGAGAGGGAGAGGAGAGGGGCTTCGTTCGCCCGCATCGCTGGGCCGTGAGACAGGTGAGTGTCCAATTAATAAAAAAAAAAAAAAAAGTGTAGCTGCTGACTTATATGGGTGGAACTCTGCTTTAAGAACAAACCTACAGAACCGGGACTGTCTGTACTTATCCAACAAGAGAGTGTTAGACTCCTTTCACACTGGGGCATATTTCAGTCGTTTTTCAGGCGCTTTAGCTTTAAAAAAAGCGCCTGTAAAGCGCCTGAAAGAAGCCGCAACTGCAATCCCAATGTGAAAGCCAGAGTGCTTTCACACTGAGACCCCTTTCTCACTATGGCATTTTTCAGGTGCTTTAGCGTTAAAATAAGCGCCTGTAAAGCGCCTGAAAGAAGCTGCAATTGCAATCCCAATGTGAAAGCCTGAGTGCTTTCACACCGAGGCGCTGCGCTGGCAGGGCGTCAGAAAAAGTCCTGCAAGCAGCTTCTTTGCAGTGCTTTTGGAGCGGTGAATACACGGCTCCTAAAGCGCCTCTTCCCATTGAAATCAATGGGAAGCGCCTGAAAAATGCCTGAAAAGCGCTTGTAGCAGCAGCACTTTGTGGGCGCTTTTAACCCTTTTTTGGCCACTAGCAGGGGTTAAAAGCGCCCCACTAGCGCTCGAAAAGCGCTGGTAAAGCGCCGCTAGTTTAAGCAGCGCTTTTCGAGCATTTTTCGGGCGCTGGCAGTGTGAAAGGGCTCTTAAAGCACTTGAGTTTTCACATTGGAATTGCAGATGAGGCTTCTTTCAAGCGTTTTACAGGCGCTTTTTTTTAACGCTAAAGCGCCTGAAAAATGCCCCAGTGTGAAAGGGGCCTTAGACTACACAAAACTACTGACCATAGCTCCAGAACAGCTTTAATGTCCCCACCAGAGTCATGCACACTACATGACAAATATCACAGTGTGGCACTTTAATAATTTATTTATTCTCATTACAACAAAAATAATCACGAAAACTCTTTGCTGTATAGAATGCGCCGGCGCAATAATTAGATTCTCTATATTTACAATAGTGCAAGACTATTGCATGATCACAAGAATATAACATAAAGGGTTCCAGTGATTAGTCATCAAATTTCCCATACAACAAAAACTTCCACACTATCCAAAACTAATAAAAAGAGAAGGTTTTGTTATTACACACCCTTCAATTAGAGTGAACTGGGAGATCATTTTATTTTCGCTTGGTGTGTGGTATTTGATTGTTTGTGGCCAGTGATATACTATAAATAAACATCAGATTTTTTTTTTTGCTGGATGTTTCCAAGCTCCTCCTGGTTTTACTTACTGAGATACGTTACTAAATCTGCTAAAAATAGAAAACCAGATAGTATGCATTAATCGCCACATAATATTACTGCATACTATAAGGCTGCATGCACACTGAAGCTCATAAACTGCAGTTTATTGGAGTTTGGGCATTTTTTTTTTTTAAAGCCCATAAACTCCACTCTATGTTAGCCTATGTGTCCATGCACACATGGACGTTTTTTAGCTTTACTGAGCAGTGGAGTTTATGGGCTTTTTTCTGAACGCCAGAAATTTGCGTTCAAAGTGCCGCTTTTCACTGCCAAAAAAAGCCAAACGCTGATAAACGCTCGTTAATTAGCGTTCTGCGTTTTATTTTTTTAATGCATTGAGGGAGTTTGGAATACATTGTGGGATTTTTGGAGTGTCCTCTGTGTATTTTTATTAAAAACGCCCATAAACGCTAACGCTATAAAACGCTCATAAACGCTAGTACAAAATGCTGTTAAAAGCACATTTTTCAACCAGCTTTTTCTGACAGCAATCTGGCGTCCAGAAAAAGCTTTTTTGAGCTTCAGTGTGCATGGAGCCTAAACAGTCATAGGAAGCTGCCAGCCACGTTACAATACTGATGATTTGAATCCTTGTGAAATGCTTGAATTTAGAAAGAACCTGTAGGAAGATACAGATGTTTATGTGGGTTTCACTGGAAAAGTCACATACTAATAACGATCAATTAAATTCCAAATTTCACTTCTGCGGGAAGTATAAAAAAGAAGCATCATAGTAAACGATTTATCACACCCACTTTAAAGTCATGTCTGTACATCTTTATCTCTTATTGCTATTCAGCTTCACATCTCATGCTACTAAGTGATTAAAAACTGCCCACATATAACTGTCATACAACTACTTCCGTTTGTGGGCACGCCGCCGGGTTGTCTACTAGATCAACATTGGTCAGATCTTTGATGGTACAGACTACCCTCTGCCAAAAACGCTATGATTTTTGGACAGTCCCAAAAAATTTGAAACATTGTACCCCGGTCAGCGCCACACCGCCAACATGTATCTGGTACCTGCGGAAAAAATTGGGTGTAAAGTCACAGACACCCTATATCACCTAGTCAAAATCTTATAACTGGTCTCTTGGACCTTGGTGGCAAGAGAGGACTCCTGAGCAAAGTGAAGAATTTTATCATATATACAACACAGAAAAACAATATGCCCACAGGACTTTTAAAGAGTCAAGAAAGTTATCCAGAAACTATAAAAAATATGAAAACATTTTATTTAAAGCGGTTCTGCACTGCTTTTTTTTTTTTTTGGGGGGGGGGGGGAATATGCCAAGGGCATATAGCTCAATTGGGGGACTTACCTGTTCCATCTTCCATCTCGATCGCCGCCGGTTTCCTCAGATAAAATTCTTCATCTTCTTCTTGTCTGCTGGGGGCCATCTTGCCTGTGGGCATGTGAAACCCCACAGGCACTTTAGATGGCCCAGCATGCACCGCCGTTACTCGCGCGTGCGCAGTAACGGCACATCTGCCGACATCTCACGAGATTTCGGAAGATGTGGCCGAAATCTCGCGAGATTTCGGAAGATGCCCGCACTGAATCCTGGGATCAATGACACCAGATCCCAGGAGACAGTGCGGCGTGACGAGGATCCCCGCACAGACCCCGCCCACCGCCGAAGAGACAGAAGACAGGAAGTCATCAATTACAAGGTAAGTAAAAAAAATAAAATAAAAAAAAAAACACATTTAATTTAGTACTCTTTGCCTGATTTGGAAGGCAAAGAAATTTACTAAATGAAATGTGTGCAGAACCGCTTTAACATACATTTAAAAACATGTATTGCAAAATAGATTAACGTAGATAATATTACATGGAAATCACATGAAAAAAAGTTGATATGTGGGACCTTACGGCACCATATAGATACCACCATTGGCCTGGAGCGACTGTGCAACTTGTTCGACACGTTTCACGAGATAAACCTTGCTTCCTCAGGAGAAGCACAGGAAAGTAATCTGGAGATGAGAATAATCACTGAGTACTAGTGGGAAAAAAAATTATGTGTGTGTATATATATATATATATATATATATATATATATATATATATATATATATATATATATATATATATATATATATATATATATTAAAGCTGCATAATTAATCAAGAATAGTTATTGCGATCTTGACTAAAGTGTTTCACAATTCTTTCTATGCAAAGAAGTTTCTCTGCTCTTCTGAAGCCACAGCCCTCAAAAGAAAGTAAGAAAAAATAAACGGGCAGTCTGCCAAGAATCACAACATTCTTTATCAGTTGAACTTAAGTATAAACATTGTAACAATTTGTCAATGGAATAAATAATACATGGAGAATACTGTCCACTATATGGACAGTAGCCACGACTTGAGCGCAAACTGCAGCATCATGGAAACTTTTGAAATTGAGGCAGGATTACTGCGAGATAGACTCAAGGCACGAGGGTATAGCAACAAATGCCTAAAGCTTATAACCGGGAAAAAAAGGTCAAACTAGAGATTTATTGCTGTTCCACAAGAAAGTTAGAAAATTTAACAATGATATTAGATATTAGTCACATAATACAATTACCAACATGAACAACTCAAAGCGAAAAACATTGGTCTTTTCTAACAATATGTAATTAATCATATACCTTTACACATTTTTTCACTAAGCATATTGTGCTATATGTATTGGTTGTGCACCTAAGATTATTCAGCAGAATCATTACACACATTTTAAGAAAATGTAGATAGGTCTACGGATATCATTGGCACACAATATTAACCACTTCAATACCAGGCACTGTTGTCCCTTCCTGCCCAAGCCAATTTGTAGCTTTCAGCGCTGTCGCACTTTGAATGACAATTGAGCGGTCATGCTACACTGTACCCAAACAAATTTTTCATTATGTTCCCCCAAATAGAGCTTTCTTTTGGTGGTATTTGATCACTGCTTTGATCAATTTGCGCAACAAATTAAAAAAACGACCGAAAATTTTGAGAAAAGAAACAAAAGTTTATTTTTTCTGTTATAAAATTTTGTAAATAAATACGTTTTCTCCTTCGCTGACGGGCAATGATAAGGCTGCACTAATGGGCTCTGATAAGGTGGCACTGATGAGGTGGCACCAATGAGTTGGCACTGATATGCAGCATTGATGGGTACTTATGGGTGGCACTGAGGTGGCACAGGTGGGCATTCACTGATGAGACATCTGGCAGGCACTGCCTGACTGGCATGATGTGTGGGCACTGATTGGCATTATTTGGGCACTTACTGGCATCCCTGGGGGTCTAGGGTGGCATCCCTGGTCATCCATCTGTTGTGGGCATCCCTGGTGATCCTGGTGGTGTCCCTGGTGGTCCAGTGTGGGCATCCGCGGGGGGCTGCGCAAACCCCCCCCCCCTGTCAGAAGAGCCCCCGATTGGCTCTCCTCTACTAGCGTCTGTCAGACACGAGTGAGGAAAAGTCGATCAACGGCTCTTCCTGTTTACATTGTGATCAGACATGATTGGACACGGCTGATCATCTGTCAGAGGCTCTTTACGGAGATTGGTGTAGCGGTGTGTCAGACTGACACACCCCACCACCGATCGCTGCGATGAGCATCCCCAGGGGCGCGCGGCGCCTGTTATCCTGCTGGACGTCCTATGACGCCCAGTGAGGAAAATTGAACCACCGCTGGGCCGCCATTCTGCTGTAGGCCGGGCGGGAAGTGGTTAAGGTCTCTAGACACTGGCAATTCAATCTAGGTTTGGAAGTATATAACACGCACAGTGCAGGAGTCAGGAATACATAAAACACAGAGTATAGGGATCAGGAGTAATAATAAAAAATAAATAAAAAATTGAGCCAGGTTGGTGCAGTAAGTGCAGGGGTCAAAAGTAACCTCCTAGCACAAATCCCCTCCCTCCTCCATCCACCTTTTTAGCACCCCTCCAAAAAAAATTCTGCTCCCCAACCCCCCCAACCCCCAGAACAAATACCCCATTTTGGCACAAATACCCCATTTTGCCCCCTCCTACCAAATTCCACTTCCCCAGATAAAATTATGTCCCCTCCAAATCCCCCTTCCTGGTACTAAACCTCTTCCACCCCTCTTCCCCAGCACAAATCCTCTCACTCTACAAACCAACCCCCCACAGCACAAAGTCCTCTCACCTCAAAATCCCACCACAAATCATATATCCCTGAAGCCCCCCCCCCCCCGCCACCCAATGCCTTTCCCCAGGCTTAATCCTCCTACCCCCAAATCCCACCTCCCAGCACCCCCCCCCCCCCCCAAACAAATTTCACCTCGTAAGCACAACTTCTCCCTCCTTCCGCAACACAAATCTCATCAACCACCACCTCAATTTTTAAAATGTTGCAAATTTCAAAGTAGTAAAATAAACTTTTATTGCAGTTCAACTGATTGTTTACAGTATAGAAAATAAAAAACAAGGCTTTTAAACTATCAGTACTTCCAGAGAACCATTTTATCTTCACTTTTTTAAGAGGAATTCTTTTATGTGATATTTATTTATATGGATTAACATGATTCACTGTTATACTGAGGGTTTTATAAGGGTGCATATTAGTATTTACAACACAATAAAAACATTTATGCCAAAACTGTACAGATCAATAAGCAGGGAGCTTCACATCCAGACTGCACGTACATTCTGACTTTATTTATTAAAACTTCTGACAGCAGGCAAAAGATTGCAAATGGTAAAAATAGAACTTCTGTTGCATTTCATTTGAACTGGGTTGTTGACAGAAGATAAAAATAATTGTCAAGGCTACAGAGTTAATTAAGTTCAGTATCTGTGTTTCACCACAACCAGTCTAGAAATGTTGATAGATTTGGTAGAACATTAAACATTGATAACCTCACTTATGCAATTATCAGAGTTCATTTTTTTTAATCTGAATTATATGTGATAGATCAGAACATAATAGTCTTAAATTGGTGAAGTCAAATTAGAGAAATATATAAAGTTTTTTTCAGAAATAAAAAAACTGATAATTGGAATGTGCTATGTATTCGCCCCTTTGTTATGAAGCCCATAAAAAGCTCTGGTGCAACCAATTACCTTCAGAAGTCACAAAATTTGTGAAATGATGTCCACCTGTGTGTAATCCAAGTGTCACATGATCTGTCACACCTTTTTGAAAGGCCCCAGAGGCTGCAACACCTAAGCAAGAGGCACCACTAACCAAACACTACCATGAAGACCAAGGAACGCTCCAAACAAGTAAGGGACAATGTTGTTGAGAAGTACAAGTCAGGTTATAAAAAAAAAAATATCCAAATCTTTCATGATCCCTAGGAGCACCATCAAATCGGTCATAACCAAATGGAAAGAACATGGCACAACAGCAAACCTGCCAAGAGACGGGCCGCACACCAAAACTCACGGACCGGGCAAGGAGGGCATTAATCAGAGAGGCAGCACAGAGACCTAAGGTAACCCTGGAGGAGCTGCAGAGTTCCACAGCAGAGACTGGAGTATCTGTACATAGGACAATAAGCCGTACGCTCCATAGAGTTGGGCTTTATGGCAGAGTGGCCAGAAGAAAGCCATTACTTTCAGCAAAAAAAAAAAACTAAATGGCATGTTCTGAGTTTGCAAAAAGGCATGTGGGAGACTCCCAAAATGTATGGAGGAAGGTGCTCTGGTCTGATGAGACTAAAAATTTTACTTTTTGGCCATCAAAGAAAACACTATGTCTGGTGCAAACCCAACACATCACATCACCCAAAGAACACCATCCCCACTGTGAAACATGGTGGTGGCAGCATCATGCTGTGGGGATGTTTTTCAGCAGTCGGGACTGGGAAACTGGTCTGAGTTGCGGGAAAGATGGATGGTGCTAAATACAGGGATATTCTTGAGCAAAACCTGTACCTCTCTGTGTGTGATTTGAGGCTAGGACGGAGGTTCACCTTCCAGCAGGACAATGACCCCAAACACACTGCTAAAGCAACACTTGAGTGGTAGAAGGGGAAACATGTAAATGTGTTGGAATGGCCTAGTCAAAGCCCAGACCTCAATCCAATAGAAAATCTGTGGTCAGACTTAAAGATTGCTGTTCACTGGAGCAGTTTTGCAAGGAGGAATGGGCAAAAATTCCAGTGGTAAGATGTGGCAAGCTCATAGAGACTTATCCAAAGCGACTTGGAGCTGTGATAGCCGCAAAAGGTGGCTCTACAAAGTATTGACTTTAGGGGGGTGAATAGTTATGCACATCAACTTTTTAGTTATTTTGCCCTATTTGTTGTTTGCTTCACAATAAAAAAAAAAAAACACATCTTCAAAGTTGTGGGCATGTTCTGTATATTAAATGATGCAAATCCTCAAACAGTCCATGTTAAATTCCAGGTTGTGGGGCAACAAAACATGAAAAATGCCAAGGGGGGTGAATACTTTTGCAAGGCACTGTAAATGTCAGTTTTATTTATGCTGTAAACGGATTTTACTGCATACATGCATTCTAATTGCTGCTGTTCAGGGCTCAGGTCTCAGTTTAAAGAATGTATAGCCCGGGCCCGCTGATTACATGCTCCCAATGTTTACATGGGGGCCCTTAACGAGTCATTTGTACGTCAGCAGCACATGCAGCGATTCCCAATGAGTGAAAGCCAAGGTCATGCTGCACTTGCACCGCCGCATCAATTACTCGTTCAGGGCTGATAGACAGGCAGCAATCACGGCACATTGTTGATATATATTGATATATACATGTTGGTTGGTGGCATCCAATATACTCCATAGTATAATAAAGTCTGTTTTTTTGGGTTAAAAATAACATGTTATAGGTACCTGCTCTGTTTACACACAGAAGCCCAGATCCTCCTCTTCTCTGCTCCCTCTCAAGCAGCTTGCTATGGGGGCACCCGAGCTGAGCCACAGCTCTGTGTGTCCATTCAGACACAGGGCTGTGGCTTGGCCCCACCCCCCTCTCTCCTCTTATTGGCACGCTAACCTTGATTGACAGCAGTGGGAGCCGATGGCGCCCGCTGTGTGTCTCTGCCAATCAGGAGGGAGTGTCCCGGACAGCCGAGTCTTTTGTGCAACATCACTGGATCTAGATTGGGCTCAGGTAAGTATTAGGGGGGCTGAGCCACACAGGTGTTTTTTAATCTTAATGCATAGAATGCCTTAAGATAAAAAAAAAAACCCTTCTGCCTTTACAATCCCTTTAACATTGTACTTGCTGTATGGCGTATATAGTTCAGTAATTACATATGCTTGTCTGAGTGAGCCATATGCACCATCAGAGATCTAGACATGGACCAGAAGACATATTGGGGTTGATTTACTAAAGGCAAATGGACTGTACACTTTTCAAATGCAGTTTCTTCAGAGTTTAGTAAATAAGATTAAAGCTTAATGTTATAAAGAATACCCAATCACATGCATTGAAAATAAAAATAAAAAAACAGCAATTTTGCTTGCACGTGATTAGATGATGGCAGTCAGCAGAGCTTTGCCTCATTCACTGAGCTCTGGAGCAGAGTGGACAGTCTATTTGCCTTTAGCAAATCAACCCCAATATGTTCCTGCCAGTATATATGACGTTCTCATTGAATGTATTTATAAATGTATCTACCCATAAAAAATTAGCTAATTTCCTGTAAGCTGATTACAGAAGGCAGGAAAACAGCCTCAGTCATACTTGGTGTCAGTGCTGGGAAATGTCAAAGAAAATAACTCTCATACTGGAATGTCTGATTTTAAGTAACAAATACTCCTTTAACTTATGTAATAGAGGCACAGCCCATGTGCTGAGTAATGGAGCCAGTGTTTTTGGAGACTCTCTGGGATCTGGTTCAAAGATGCAGCAAAAAAATCCAACTGTAAATTCACCAGGCAAATCTATGGCTCTATGCTATACCCCAACCATCTAATCTGCAGTTGTAAGACATCTGTACAAAACAGAAACCCGGGTTCAATTTCCAGAAGGGATTCAATCTCCAAGGGTTTGTAAATTCCCCACATGTCCTCATGTGGGTTTCCTCCAGGGCTTAACTTTCCTCCCACAACCAAAAAACATTTTAGTAGATTAAAAGGACGTTTAGAAAAGGGCAAACTCACCTCAACTCTCAGGTTGTCATTCCTTCTCCTTAAGGCTAGTTTCACACTGGGGCACTGGCGGTAAAGAGGCGCTATATTTAGCGAGGCTTTAGCGGCGCATTTCGGCCGCTAGCGGGTCGGTTTTACCCCCCTGCGAGCAGCCGAAAAAGGGTTAATACCGCCCGCAAAGCGCCGCTGGAGCGGCGCTTTGCGGGCAGGTTCGGAGCGCTGCCTCATTGTTTTCAATGGGAGGGGGTGCTTTAGGAGCGGTAAATACACCGCTCCTACAGCGCACCAAAGATGCGGCTTGCAGGAAATTTTTCAGTGTCCTGCGAGCGCACCGGATCAGTGTGAAAGCCCTCGGGAAAATCTGATAGAAAGGTTTTCCGTCGGAAAACAGGTTCTCAATCCAAAGTCCGTCGGAAATTCCGACAGAAAAAGACTGATGGGCATACACTGTCGGAAAATCGGATGAAAAGCTCCCATCGGACTGTTTCCATCGGAAATTCCGACCGTGTGTACGTGGCATTACAAGAGTGAATTTCCCTTCCTAGGGGTAGATTTCCTCTCACTTCCTGTTATCTCCCTCTGTAAGTAGGAGTTGTTGGTAAGTGGGATGTTTGTAACCAGGGGTCCGCCTGGTAATTGTATGTGTAATGGAGCATAATATGTGAGTATCTCACAAAAGTGAGTACACCCCTCACACTTTTGTGAATATTTTACTATATCTTTTCATGTGACAACACTGAAGAAATTACACTTTGCTACAATGTAAAGTAGTGAGTGTACAGCTTGTAAAACAGTCTAAATTTGCTGTCCCCCTAAAAAATAACTCAACACACAGCCATTAATGTCTAAACCGCTGGCAACAAAAGTAAGTACACCCCTAAGTGAAAATTTTCAAATTGGGCCCAAGGTGTCAATATTTTGTGTGGCCACCATTATTTTCCAGCACTGCCTTAACCCTCTTGGGCATGGAGTTCACCAGAGCTTCACAGGTTGCCACTGGAGTCCTCTTCTACAATGACATCACAGAGCTGGTGGACATCCACCTTCCATTTGAGGATGCCCCCACAGATGCTCAAGACAGTTTAGGTTTGCAGACATGCTTGGCCAGTCCATCACCTTTACCTTCTTTAGCAAGGCAGTGGTCGTCTTGGAGTTGTGTTTGGGATCGTTATGTTGGAATACTGCCCTGTGGCCCAGTCTCTGAAGGGAGGGGATCGGGCTCTGCTTCAGTATATCACAGTACATGTTGGCATTCATGGTTCCCTCAATGATCTGTAGCTCCCCAGTTCAAGCAGCATGCTTGACTGTAGGCAAGACACACTTGTCTTTGTACTCCTCACCTGGTTGCCGCCACACACGCTTGTCACTATCTGAACCAAATACGTTTATCTTGGTCTCATCTCATCAGCTTCTGTGCGTGAGCTCCTTAAGACGGGGCGCGTTAAAACATTTTTTTTTTTCTTATTTATTTTACTTTTTATTTTTACACTGTTCTTTAAAAAAAAAAAAAAAAAAAAAAAAAAAAAGTGTCACTTTTATTCCTTTGTAATAGAAAAAAAGCATAACAGGACTTCTTAAATAGGAGATCTGGTGTCAAAAAGAGCTATGGGCGGAAGTGATGTTTTGACGTCGCTTCCGCCCTGCAATGGTATGGAGACGGGTGGGGGCCATCTTCCCCTCACTCAGCTCCATAACACAGAGGAGAGCGGACCCGATCACCTCCGCCGCTGCTGACGGCTCCAGTAAGCGGGAGAGTGGCGGGAGGGGCTTTCTCCCGCAACCAATAAAATTGATCTTGCGGCGCAGAGACCACTTTAATCTGGAAGCCGACTGCCCGCTCTTGAAGAGGATACCGGGGTTATGGTATCTAGCTGCTGCCATAACAACGATATTCCTCTTCAAACAGCCGACAGCAGTACAGTCTTGCAAACTAGTGCGCCACAAGTGTTTACTTCTCTTTATGTAGAGCAGTGGTCTCCAAACTGTGGCCCTTGGGCCGGAAGTGGCTTTTTGCTTGCCTTTATCCGGCCCTTTGGACACTATTCCTCCATCTGACACCAACAATGGGACACTGGTGTCAGTGGGAGAAATAATGATGGGATACTATTCCTTCCAGTAAACCCAATGATGGGGCACTATTCCTTCCAACAATGAGGCACTATTCCTCCTACTGACACCAATGATGGGGGCACTATTCCTCCTACTGACACCAATGATGGGGCACTATTCCTCCTACTGACACCAATGATGGGGGCACTATTCCTCCTACTGACACCAATGATGGGGGCACTATTCCTCCTACTGACACCAATGATGGGGGCACTATTCCTCCTACTGACACCAATGATGGGGGCACTATTCCTCCTACTGACACCAATGATGGGGCACTATTCCTCCTACTGACACCAATGATGGGGGCACTATTCCTCCTACTGACACCAATGATGGGGGCACTATTCCTCCTACTGACACCAATGATGGGGGCACTATTCCTGCTACTGACACCAATGATGGGGGCACTATTCCTCCTACTGACACCAATGATGGGGGCACTATTCCTCCTATTGAAACCAATGATGGGGGCACTATTCTTCCTACTAAAACCAATGATGGGGGCACTATTCCTCTTACTAATACCAATAATTGGGAACGATTCCTCTTCCACCTAAACACAGGAGCGCTTATTTTTCACTCACACTGACCACCAAGCCTGAAGCATTATCTACTCCCACTGTCCACAGTCCAGTCCCCCTAAAATCTGAAGGACAGTAAGCTGCCCCTTTGTTTAGAAAGTTTGGAGACCCCTGATGTAGAGAAATACTACATGCATTCCCACAGTACCTCACACCCTATCTGTATATGACGTGATTATGTAGCTCTTGTCTCATAAAAGAACATTTGGAATAAAAATATAAAAAAAATAAAAATAAACAGAGAGAAATTCCTCATGAAAGCTCAGTCGGCTGTCTACAAATTTACACGGATATCTGCAGACACACCCAGATGTGATGTACGGTGTGTGCACAGGACATGCTGCATGTCAAGAATGTAACACATGAGTCAGCTGATCCTCGTATCAATAGAACAACTCACAATGCAAAATTGTGACAGACTGTCTTATATCTTCTATTTCTGACTGTTTCCTCTTGTATTTGAACTAAAAATAAATGATTATGTAAACAGAAAGGGGAAAGGGCACATTTTTATTCACATCATGTGAAGTTCACATTCACCTTGATGACATCTTTGGCAAAGACTTGATGTATTATGTAATTTTTTCACAGATCCCGCTTTGCGACACAGTATTATTTAATATATTTTTTTCCTTTTGCGCACACATACTAAAATTAACATGTTGTACATGTAAACGCACTTGAAAACCAAAACCAACATTTTCTGAAAGCAAGGACCCTGTACGGACAGAATGATGGCAGTTTTTTCTATCGTATGATATTTATGCTACGGTTTATCAAATCTATATTTTAATAAAGAAAAATACACCCAAATAATTATTAGTACACACAAACATAATGTAATCCCCATTTTTCTGTAAAATTATAACATAAGTTTAGGTTGAGTTGAGTAAATGGATACTAAATATGTCAAGCTTCAAAACTGCATGTGCCCACAAAATGGCAAATAACTGTGCCATCCAAAATTCTCTATAGGCAAGTCTTTACAGCGCATCAATGTATAGTTAAAGTGGATCTAAACCCTAAATATTGTTTTACCTTAATGCATTCCTTACATTAAGGTAAAAAATGTTTACGAATCAGTATCCCCACTTACACCCCCTCCCCTCTTATACTTACTTGAGCCCTCATTCAATCCAGGGCTGTGCCCATCTTCAGCTCTTTTCTCCCCTCACTTCCTGCTCTTTGCTGGGGCAGCAGGAGCCATCTCACCATTGTCAAAGTCAGTGATGAGGGAGCCGACGCAGACAGCGAGGGCCTGGGAGGGGGCACACACTAGTGCCTGCATAGAAAGAGTCTTTCTATGGGGGCACTCATCGAAGGGGAGGAGCCAGGAGCTCCAGCAGGGGACCCGAGAAGAAGTGGTTCAGGGCCGCTCTGTGCAATTCTTTTACACAGAACAGAAAAGTGTAAACCTGTTTGTAAAGCTTCAACTTTAAAAAAAACAATCACTTTAACCAAGAGTAAAGGTCCTAGAATCAGCTTTTATTGCTCATGTGAAGCCATATCAATATGTGTGGCACAATAGCCATTTCTGTATGCGCACACACGCATTTGCTTTTATATGTGCATATACATTTCTTTTTTTTCATATTAACTTTTTTTGCTTTCACAAGGTAGCTGAACAGTTTTCTTTGTGATTACATAGTGCAGGTTCTCTTTAAAGTAGAACTAAACCCACTGAGTTAACGGTTTCGTTTAGACCCCTTTCACACTGGGGCGTATTTCAGGCGCTTTAGCGTTAAAAAAAGAAAAAGTGCCTGTAAAGCGCCTGAAAGAAGCCACAATTGCAATCCCAATATGAATGCCTAAGGGCTGCTACACTGAAGCGCTGCGCTGGCAGGGCATCAAAAAAAGTCCTGCAAGCAGCTTCTTTGCAGCGCTTTTGGAGCGGTGAATACATGGCTCCTAAAGCGCCTCTTCCCATTGAAATCAATGGGAAGCCCCTGCAAAACGCCTGAAAATCACGTGCAAAGCGCTTTTAGCAGCGACGCTTTGTGGGCGCTTTTAACCCTTCATTTGGCCACTAGCAGGGGTTAAAAGCGCCCCACTAGCGCTTGAAAAAAGCTGGTAAAGCACCGATAGTTTAAGCGGTGCTTTACGATTGTTTTTCGGGCGCTGGCAGTGTGAAAGGGCTCTTAACCACTTCACATCCCGCCCATGTACATATGACTCCCACAAGGTGGATCTCCCATCCTGGGTGGGCGTCATATGACGTCCTCCCATTCCCGGCCGCCTAGGGGGCGCGCGGGACCCGGTGCGCGTGCCCGGCGGCCGCGATGTCCGCTGGGCACCCGGGATTGCCCGTTAAAACAACGGGACCGTACGGGACCGTGGAGCTGCGTGTGTAAACACACAGCTCCACGTCCTGTCAGTGGCGAGGAGACTGATCATGTGTTCCCAGTATGGAGGAACACCAATCGGTCTCCTCCCCTTGTGAGTCCCCTCCCCCACAGTTAGAATCATTACATTAGGGAACACATTAACCCCTGCAGCGCCCCCTAGTGTTAACCCCTTCCCTGCCAGTCACATTTACACAGTAATCAATACAATTTTATAGCAACGATCGCTGTGTAAATGTGAATGGTCCCAAAAATGTGTCAAAAGTGTCCGAAGTGTCCGCCGCAATGTCGCAGTCACGAAAAAAAAAAAATCTCAGATCGCCGCCATTACTAGTAAAAAAAAAAAAAACTTTTGCGCAAACCGATCTTTATACGCTTATTGCGATTTTTTTTTTTTTTACCAGAAATATGTAGAAGAATACGTATCAGCCTAAACTGAGGGGAAAAAAAGTTTAAAAAAAAAAAAAAAATAGGATATTTATTATAGCAAAAAGTAAAAAATAGTGTTTTGTTTTCAAAATTGTCGGTCTTTGTTTATAGCGCAAAAAATAAAAACCGCAGAGGTGATCAAATACCACCAAAAGAAAGCTCTATTTGTGGGAGAAAAAGGACGTCAATTTTGTTTGGGTGTAACGCCGCACGACCGCGCAATTGTTAGTTAAAGCGACGCAGTGCTGAATCGCAATAAGTGCTCTGGTAAGGAAGGGTGTAAAATGGCCCGGTGCTGAAGCGGTTAAAGCACTTGGGTTTTCACATTGGGATTGCAGATGAGGCTTCTTTCAAGCTTTTTTTTAACGCTAAAGCGCCTGAAAAACACCCCAGTGTGAAAGGGGTCTTAAGGCATGAATTGAATGATAAAAATATATACAGTGTAGCACTATAAATAGAAAACAATGAATAGTGAACAGTAATGTCTTATAAAATAGTAGTGAATAAACACATGAAAAGTCCAAAGTCCACTGAAAGGGACTTTGAAAAGAAAAATTCAAGGATATGTCCATCCCATGCTTAATAGCAAATCTTCAATTGGACACAGATAACACAAACGATCTTAAAATAGCTGTGCAGTTGTGAATAAAACCTCGATATGAGGAATAAGGTGGGTACTCTTACCAGATATGGTGGACCCACTTACCATTTGGTAGGCCTGGCAACCTTAGTTTCCTTATGGATCTTCAACATAGCTACGCTTGCTACCTACATTGCTTTTTATCCATCCTACCAAGAGTGGTCCAAGGAAGAAAAATCAGCCAACCTGCTACAGGGTTAGAGGTGGCCAAGGCTCACTGAGGCACGTGGAGAGTAAAGGCTGGCCCAATCCAACAAAACTGTAGCTACTGTAGCTCAAATTGCTGAAAAAGTTATTGCTGGTTGCAATAGAAAGGTGTCAGAATACACAGTGCATCGCAGTTTGTTGCGCATGGGGCTACGTAGATGCAGACCAATCAGTGTGCCTGTGCTGACCCATGCCCACAGCCAATAGTGCCTATAATTAGGGACGTGAACTTCAGAACTGGACCATAGAACAATGGAAGAATGTGGCCTGTTTTGGTTTGAGGAACACCACAAGGACTTTGAGGTGTTGACTTGGTTTTCAAATTCTTTCGGATCTCAATCCAATCGAGCATCTGTGGGATGTGCTGAAAAATAAGTCCAATCCATGGAGGCACCACCTCACAACTTGTAGGACTTAAAAGATATGCTACTGATGGCCTGGTGCCAGATACCACAGCACACCTCCAGAGGCTTAGTAGAGTCCATACCTCAAGCACACTGGATGTTTTGCTATCTCTTCTAAATGCCTCTCCTGGCGGCAGCATTTTGTCAGAAAAAAAAAACACATGAAGCTGGTAAACACGTGTAACCCGTTGAAGCACATCAAGTGCTTGGCTGTTAATTAATTTCCCTGGCCAGAATCATAATTGATTCTGGCCACCGAAATTAAGTAAAGCTAAGTAAAGTAAAGCTAAATGTGCCTAGCATTAACGCGCGCTTACAAGCCTTGAGCGTTTTTTTCCTGCAAAAATTACGCTGCTCCTGGATGCACCAGAAGTGTTTTTTTTTTTTTTCTACCTCTAAACTCCTCTAAATGCCTATGTGTGCATGGACACATAGGCCAACATGCAGGGGCGTTTAGGGGCAGAAAGAAAAAAACTCCAGATGCCCCTAACAGCCACATTAAAAATGTCCAGTGTGCATGAGGCCTTATGGTGGGTGGTCATAATGTTATGCATGATCAGTGTATATTCCATTTATATTAGGAAACCAAAGAGCCAACATTTTATACCATTTGGATATTGGGTCATTATAATAAAGGCTACAATGGACTCTATTCAGGAAGCTGTACTTTCCACTTTAAAATGTGTTTAAAAAGCTCATAGCATTTTTCAAATTTTTTTTTTTTTTTTCCAATTTACAAAAAAAACGCTACTATAATACCACAAAATACGCCACATTTATCTCATGAAGCCATGCAGTATTTTATCTCATGTGATGTCCAGTGGGATGAATACAGTGGAGAAGTAGTAGAACACCCCTGTCAGTTTTTAGTGCTAATAAAAAAGTAAAATTATTTAAACCGTAGAAAATATGCCAACTTGCCAAGTCAGTGCGGTCCCTGCAGCATATGTATTTGCTAATAAAGCTTAGCTCAGTATGCATTACAATAAGGAAACTACCCATGTTACAATGAAGGGAAATTGAGCCATTTAAAGTCATGGCTCAAAGAGGGGGTTGTAATAGAATGTATAAACAACTGTGACTATCTTAGATTCTCTTCCATTTCACATACAGTAGAAGTGAGCATTTTGCTGGGTGTATTTGTATTTTACCATATTCAGCTTAAAAATTTGCATAGAACCCTATGAGATATTGTGGTTAAGCCAAATTTGTGTCAGCAAAAGTCATTGGCTATTTCTTGTTATCTAGTCAAGCAGCCTGTTGTACAAGCAAAATCATCAACTAGTTCTTGTTCTACTAAATTCAAAAGTTGTAATCATGATAAGAAAATACTGAGTTTGTATAAACTTTTAGAAACGTATGCATTAAAAACACAGCTCCTCCCTTCTTTCTTTTGCATATACACCACGGTAGTATTCAGTAAGGCTTGATTCACACCTATGGCATTTTTAGTGCTTTTTGCATTTTGCAGATTTGCACTACAGTCCATTTAACATGGTTTCCTATGGAACACGTTCTGTAGTGCAAATCTGCAAAATGAAAAAAGCAACAAAAATGCCATAGGTGTGAATCCAGCCTAAAGGTCAGAGATCTTACAAACACACTCCAGCTAGTTTCCCTGTGTCTTATTGGTCTCTCACGAATTTGGGGGTCACTGAAGCTCTTCCTGCATTACCTGAAGTACACCTGAAAAAATGGACGGATTTTGTGGTCGGAATTTCCGACCGTGTGTACGGGGGGTACACACGGTCGGAAATTCCGACCACAAAATCCGTCCATTTTTTTTCCCACGGATTTTGTCCGAAACTGGTGTTGCATACACACGGTCCGACAAAGTTGTCGGAAAATCCGATCGTTCCGAACGTGGTGACGAGTCGTTGCGTTCGACGGAACTACGTAGAGGCTAGTAGCCAATAGCTTTGGTCTCCTTATATGATCTGAGCATGCGTGGCGCTTTATCCGTCGGAATTCTCTACACGCGATCGGAAAAAGTCAGATCGGATTTTGTTGTCAGAAAATTTTAGATCCTGCTCTCAAATTTTTTCCGTCGGAATTTCAGACGCAAAAAGTCCACTAGAGCCCACACATGATCGGATTTCCCGACAACATAATCCGATCGGACTTTTTCCATCAGAATATCCGACCGTGTGTACGGGGCATAACCGTATTAATACAAAAGAAAAAAGGTGACTAGAATACCAGTCAAAGGGAAACTGCTTTCACAGGACACGTGGTGTCAATTTAGTAAATACAAAATAGCTTTATAAATGTTGAATGAAAATAGTATAAAAAAATTACACCCCTATATGAAATACCCTTCTTCTACAACGTTGTCTTTTTTATTGGTGGAAGAAGGGTGTTGGTGTGTGTCATTTTTTATACTATTTTCCCCTGGTGTGTGTGTGTGTGTGTGTGTGTGTGTGTGGATTCTAAGTACTGTATTTATTGGCATATAACACTCACTTTTTCGCCATGAAAATCGGGTGCAAATAGCGTATGCGTGTTATACGCCAATACTTAAATTTTAGCTGCCTCAGAGGGAACAGGGAGGGGAGCGGGACGAGCATCATCAGATTACATACAGTGAGAATCTCCTGTTTACTTGGTGGCCTCTGTAATAGGAAGTCCCGTCTCCTGGGCAGCCATTGGACCACTGTTCTGGCTATCATATGAGATTCTCACTGTATGTAATCTGTCAGCGCTCGCCCTGCCCCCTCCCTGTCCCCTCTAGGCTGCAGATGGGCATCGATCAGGCTGCACTGATGGCAATGGTGAGGCTGCTGCATTGATGGCAATGGTGAGGCTGCATTGATGTGGACTGATGATGCTGCATTATGGCAATGGTGAGGCTGCAGATGGGCACTGACCCTTATATTGCTTCAAAGTTCCTTACTTAAAATTTAAGTTTTTTTTTTTTTTTCCCCTGAAACTTCCTTCTTAAAATGAATGTGCGTGTTATACGCCGATAAATACAGTGATTTTCTAGCAAGAAATACAGAGAACTTGTAAACAAGTGTCAAAAAAGGTTTAGTGTTTAACCACTTCAATACTGGGCTATAGTCATATGACATCCGCAGATGGGATCTCCCATCCTGGGTGGGTGTCATATGATGTCCTTGGTATCTCGCCGCTCCTGCTGACCCCCAGGGGCCCGCAACGCGGCGATCGTGGATGAGGCGTGTCCCTCGGACACAGGCCATCCCAGATCCGTGTAAAGAGCCAATAAAAAATGGCTCTTTACCACATGATCGGCTGTGTCCAATCACAGCCGGTCACATGTACTGTCTACATGCCCCTAGGGCTCGTGCAGAGTGGCGATCGGGGACGGGGCTTATCATCCTGACACAGCCCAAGCCCAATCTTTACCATGTGACCGGTCACAGAATGTCAACAAACTGCGGTAACGAGATGTTACCAAGTTCTCCTCCTCACACACCGATCGTGTGTGAGAAGGAGATTGCGGTAACATCTCGTTACCACTTAGTGTACACCAACCACACTGATTACCCTCCCTAATAAAGAGGGCCTGTCACCAGCCAAAGTACCTGTCATCACCCAACAAAGTACCCGAGTACCTGTCACAGTCCATCTGAGTACCCGAGTACCTGTCACAGTCCATCTGAGTAACCGAGTACTTGAGTGCCCATGCCTCATAGAATAAAAACTTTGGGGTGTTTTCTTTCCAAAATGTGGTCATTTGGTGGGTAAGTCCATTGTCCTGGTGCTCCAGGGCCTTCAAAATTGTAATAGGTCGTTAGGAAATTAGAGGTGTAATTTATGCTCCTAGAACACCTGACGGTGCTCCTAGGCTGTGTAAAAGTCTCACACATGTGGTATCGCCATACTCAGGAGGAGTAGCAGAATGTGTTTTGGGGTGTCATTTTTTTCTATACACATGCTTTGAGTTAGAAATATCTTATAAACTGACCACATTGTGTTAAAAAAATAAAAAATACGCCTGACGGTGCTCCCTGCATGTTGGGCCTTTGTATGTGGCCAGGCTGTGTAAAAGTCTCACACATGTGGTATCGCCATACTCGGGAGAAGTAGCAGAATGTATTTTGGGGTGTAATTGGAAGTATACATATGATGTGTGTGAGAAATAACTTATGACAATTTTGTGGAGAAAAAAAAATAAAAAATCTTAATTTTCCCAAGAATTTCACAGAAACTAAATAATATACACTAATTTGGGTTATTTTTACAAAAGAGATGTAGCAGTATAAATTTTCGCTCAAATTTATGAACAAAAATTACTTATTTGCAAAATTTTATCATAGAAACTAAAAAAAAGTGTTTTTTTTTTTTCAAAACTGTCGCTCTTTTTTCACTTATGTCGCAAAAAAATTAAAACCCAGTGGTGATTAAATACCACCAAAAGAAAGCTCTATTTGTATGAAAAAAATGATAAAAATTTTGTTTGGGTACAGTGTTGCATGACTGAGTAATTGGCATTCAAAGTGTAAAGCACTGAAAGATAAAAATTGGTCTGGGAAGGAAAGGTGTATTAATGCCCTGTATTGAAGTGCTTAAACTGCCCTTGACATTGACAGAAGTTCAAGCCTTTGATCTAAAAGAACCAAGAGATACATTGGGGTTGATATACTAAAGGCAAAATACACTGCAAGTGTATTTCAGGGTTTGTAATGAATTGTGAATTACGTTTTGGAGAAAAACTGATCACCAGGGTTTATATAGTGTGTGTGTCGCTCCCATAAACTGAAGGATGATTCTCCTTTTTAACACCTCTTGGCTTGCTGCCACTTCCAGTACTTAAAAGATTATAAACCACACATCTACAGACAAAATGGAAATATTGCCACCTAAAGGCAGAACTTCTAACTGCAGTCCTTGAAGACCAACAGCACAGAAAATGTAGACACATTTGGAGGGGATTTACTAAAACAGATGTACACGGAATCTGGTGGAGCTGTGCATAGTAACCAATCAGCTTCTAGGATTTGTTGTCAAAGCTTAATTGAACAAGCTGAAGTTAGAAGCTGTTACTAGCACCGGATTTTGTGT
The DNA here is from genome assembly GCA_028564925.1 of Lithobates sylvaticus. Taxonomy (NCBI): domain Eukaryota; kingdom Metazoa; phylum Chordata; class Amphibia; order Anura; family Ranidae; genus Lithobates; species Lithobates sylvaticus. The sequence goes on along the minus strand of CM053035.1, from coordinate 176,553,890 downwards.
GCACCAGTTTTAGTAAATCTCCCCCGTTTATATATATTTTTTTAAGCCAGGCTTTAAGGTGTTAGTTGTTAGGCTGATTGACCAGGGGGAATTTAAAATTCTCTAAATAAGCTTTAACCGCTTGCCAACCAGCCGCCGTCATACTGCAGCAGGTTGGCATCGCCATAGGTGTACGTCAGCCGCTTGAAGAGCTCTAGGGGGTGCCAGGCGCAACGTCGGGGCTACTCAGAGAGGCAGAACGGGGATCTGTCAATGTAAACAAACAGATCCCCGTTCTGTCAGGGAAGTAGAGAAAGATCTGCTGTTCCTAGTGATCTTTCTCTACTCAGTCAGTCCCCCCCCCCCCCCCCCACAGTTAGAAACACCTCCCTAGGACACACAGTTAATCGCTTGATCGCCCCCTAGTGTTAACCCCTTCCCCGCCAGTGACATTTATACGGTAATCAGTAGCTATTTTTAACTCTAATCGCTGTAAAAAATGTCACTGGTCCGAAAAAGTGTCCGATCTGTCCGCCGCAATGTCGCAGTCCTGCTAAAAATCGCTGATCGCCGCCATTACTAGTAAAGAAAATTTATATATATATATATATATATATATATATATATATATATATATATATATATATATAAATATATATATATATATATATATATTTTCCAAATTGTTGCTCTTTTTTTGTTTATAGCGCAAAAAAATAAAAACCACAGAGGTGATCAAATACCACCAAAAGAAAGCTCTATTTGTGGGGGAAAAAAAGGACGTCAATTTTGTTTGGGTGCAGCATTGCATGACCGCGCAATTGTCAGTTAAAATGATGCAGTGCCGTATTGCAAAAAATGGCCTGGTCATTAAGGGGGCAAATAGTAAATACTTATCTATCCCACTGCCTACATTGCAAAACCCCTTAGAAACAGACACTTCTGTAAGCTTTTCCCCCCAGACCTGCCCCCCTCCCCGCGCATCATTCGTATCCTCCTGATTACTATGGTACTACAGGACACATATAGTATTGACAAAGGGGTTGCGGGAACCAAAAAGCACATGGGAGCAGGGGATTTACACAGAGATGCGTCAGTCTCTGAAGGGCCTTTAGGCTCAGTTCGCACTGCAGTGATCTTGTGAGACCCCAAGTCGCATGACATGGGAAATCCCATGTTAGTCAACGAGAGCTGCCTTAATTAGCACTACCGAAGTTGCTCTGACTTTAGAAAAGGTTCTTATACTACTTCAAGGTGACTTCTATCTGAATTGTGCCCATAGACTTTAATGGAAGTCGCCTCCAAGTCGGATCCTCATCTATATTGATGTGATTTGGATCCAACATTACAGGAAGATTACCCAGGCATTCCCTAAAAGTCACGTCAAAGTCCCATCCAAGGAGGACTCAAGTTGCCAGGAAGTCGCCTGGCAAAGTCGGGACTTTCAGGTCGCAGTAGTGTGGACAGCGCCTAAGACATTGATTACTCTTCTTGCAGCTGTGTCTGGTGGTTCAGGCAAAAAAAAGGTAATTTCTTACAGGGACAGATTTTAATCAAACTCTGACTTTAGTAAATGTTGTTTTAAAACAAGTTGTCCCTCACTGAGCTTTATCGCTGCAGGCACTATGCAGTAATTTATCCCCAAGTAAAAAACACTTGCCTTCTGTCAGTGGATGGTTTTGCTCCCCCCAGCCAACAGCAAGTTGACATCCTGCCGGTATAATGAGCTTTATAAACACAGATCAGGCACAAACAAAGGAGAGCAGAGTGCTGAACCCTCACTTGAGCAACTTTACTGCATCTCTTATGAACCGAGGGTAAATTACTCCTCTGTGTTGACAGCTACAGGTATATAGGTCAGCAGGGGCCTGGTTTAAAGCTTATTTTCCACTGACCTTAATGCCTCATGCTCACCGGACGTAATAAAAACGCCAGTAACATTGGCTGTAGAATGAGTTTTGCAGTAGCGTTTGTTTAGCTTTTTTTTTGCAAAACTATACTCCCACAAAGGCTCATGGCTCAAAAACGCTGATAAACACAAAATAGCAGCGCTTTTTTGCTTTTTACAGTTGAAAAACTTCGATCAAAGCCCACTAGTTCTGGGGGGTTTTTCTAGCCAGAAAACGCCCGTCAAAAAACGCAGATAACAGCCTATGTGTGCATGGACACATAGGATAACATGCTAGGGAGTTTATTGGCTGCAGAAAAATGTCTGAAGCCAAAAACAGCAGCTGTAAAAACATCCAGTGTGCATGAGGCCTTATGCTAGAAAAAGGCAATTGAAGTAACCTTTTTTTTTTTTTCTGTCATTTATCAACATTTTACTATCATTACTACAGATCTCTGAGCTGCAGAGTTTAACAAATCTTCAGGCAAGATATTTATTATCATCCTGCAATTATCCTCAGCCAGTACACCAAGCATGTCAATGTGATGTGCCCTTTCGCTCCTTCTTTGCACATCTCAGTGGTTTAACCACTTGCTACCCAGGCCAATTCCGACACTTCGCTCCTACATGTAAAAATCATATTTTTTTTTAATAGAAAATTACTCAGAACCCCTGAACATTACGTGAAATTAATTATTTTCTATTTTTTTTTGGAGGATATGTATTATAGCGGAAAGTACATTTTTTATTATTTTTTTACAAAATTGTCAGTCTTTTTTTGCTTATAGCGGAAAAAATAAAAAAAGGACATCAATTTTGTTTGGGTACAGCGGCGCATGACAATGTGCAATTGTCAGTTAACCACTTCAGCCCCCACTTTTACCCCCTTCCTTACCAGAGCACTTTTTGCGATTCGGCACTGTGTTGCTTTAACTAACAATTACGCGGTCGTGCAACGTCCTTTTTTCCCCACAAATAGAGCTTTCTTTTGGTGGTATTTGATCACCTCTACGTTTTTTTTTTCTTTGTTATAAACAAAAGAAGAGCGACAATTTAGAAAAAAAAAAAAAAAACACAATATTTTTTACTTTTTGCTATAATAAATATCCCATTTAAAAAAAAAAAAGTATGAAATTTTTACTCAGTTTAGGCCGATATGTATTCTTCTACATATTTTTGGTAAAAAAAATAAAAATAAAAAAAAATCGCAATAAGCGTATATTCATTGGTTTGCGCAAAAGTTATAGTGTCTACAAAATAGGGGATAGATGTATTGCATTTTTTTTTTGCACTGATTACTGTGTAAATGTGACTGGCAGGTAAGGGGTTAACACTAGGGGGCGCTGCAGGGGTTAATTATGTTTCCTAGAGGAGTGATTCTAACTGTAGGGGGCAGGGACTCACAAGGGAAGGAGACCGATCAGTGTTCCTCTGTACTGGGAACACACCATCGGTCTCCTCTCCACTGACAGGATGTGGATCTGTGCGTTTACACACAGATCCACGGTCCTGCTGTGTTCCCGGGCAATCGCGGGTGCCTGGCGGACATTGCGGCTGCCAGGCATGCGCACCGGGTCCCGAGCGACGCCCCCTAGACAGCCAGGAATGGGAGGATGTCATATGACGTCCACCCAGGATGGGAGATCCACCTTGTGGACGTCATATGACAGTGGGCAGTAGTGAAGTGGTTAAAGCGACAGTGCTGTATCGCAAAAAATGGCCTAGTCAGGAAGTGGGTAAAATCTTCTGGGGCTGAAGTGGTTAATCAGTACAGTTGTCGTCTGAAAATACAATACAAATACACTACAACACATATCACTTCCGAATTTTTATTCTGTCGTACGAAAAAGTTTTGAGACTAGCATGCAACAAAAAACAGACGATCGTTCGTCTGACAATCTCATTGTGTGTACCAGGCATTACAATGGCATTATTAAAGCCTAGCTATCTATGCATACCCTGCTTTGCAGTTCCATTAGTTGGCCTGGTATTCTGCACAGTTAATTCACACCTGTTCATTGTGGAGCTCTGCAGAAAGTAAAAAACTAGGGCTGTGGAAATTAAAGATTAATTCCTCCATTAATCGATTCATTTTTTTTGATCAATCAGAATTCTTTTGATCAGTACTCCCCTCTCCGGTCTTCAGGGAGTTCCATCGGAGATCCGGTGACGTCACGGACATCAACGTCACCAGACTCCTCCCCCCTTTTCCAAGTGCCTCCGTCTGCTAACGAAGGGAAGGGGGGAGGAGTCCGGTGACGTTGAAGTTCTGATTGAACGTAACGCGTACAGGGGAGGAGCTACGCATGACATCACCCTCTGCTGAACTAACACGATTGTCGGCTTTACATGCTTATCTTTATGTGAGTAGTTTGTGTTTGAACACAAAAATGAAATCTTATACTGAAGCGGTGAGCACTTAGATCTTTTCTTTCTACCCATGACCTGGCGTCCTTGCTGAGATCTAAGGAGACGTGAGAGAAGTTTATGGTCCGTGTTAACCCTTTTGATACCCGCTTGCATGACCACCTGTTGGCACAGGGGCCCATGCCATAAGGTGAGAGTGATTAGTTAGACCAGAGGTGGAGGGATTGTGGGAACGTCAGTGCTACAGTTTGAATTTAAAATGTATTTGTGAACTGTGAAGTTAAGTCATGGATTGTGGAAACTTGTGGATGGATTGTGGAAACTAACTAGTGTCGGGTGATTGTGTATAGAGTATACCACATTTACCACTGACTAAATGCAGAGTTGCAATGCAAGGAGATCAGCTAAAAGTAGTTGGATCTGTATGTGCGTTATAATCGAAATGAGTCAATTAAATTGATTTAAAAATAAAATAAAAATCGATTAATCGAACAAGAAAATCGATTAATCAGTAACAGCCCTATAAAAAAGCTCCCCATTTCATTGCTAAAAACAAACACATTTCTAATTGTTGATGGGGGAATCATGAAAAATAAAATAAAAATGAAATGCCCATGAGCTAGCAAAGTATGAACCAGAAGGTAAAGAGTGTTCACTGTTAAAGTTCTTTCATACGTAACATTAAACATGTATGAATAGCAGGCAACAAGAGCGAGCGATGTGTCTGCTGCAGAGGGGAATACTTTCATCATAAGGAAAATGGATTGATACTTTATGTACTAATGCACTCCCAGGACAAGCAAACATCAAGGCTGCTAATGGAAGGCTACTACTGTACATAAAGTGCCATAGTGTCTGCAAACAGAGTGGAATACTCTGCTGTAGAAAAAGAATAATTTTCTTGTAATTATTAAACAATAATTAGTGTTTTCATCCACACACTTTGATTAAATAGAGGGGAGTGTACAGAGGGAATGTACAGTAGGGGAATGGATGAGGTCAAAATAGATGATTGCATCACTTCCACAGATTAAGAAAAAAATAAAAAAAACTTGTTTAAAGTGGTGTTTCCACCAAAAAAAAAAAAAAAAGCTTAAAATTCATAATTTTTTTTTTTTTTTTAAATGAATTGGGAAAATTTTTTTTTTTTTTTTACTCACCTCTTAATGCCTGTTGCTAGGGGGTCCCTCGTAGTCTGTACTGACATCCCTTCCCCTCGGCGCAGTCAGTCATCTGGGACACGTGACAGGTCCCAGATGATTGCACAGCGTATCGCGGCGCCGCTCGCACATGCGCAGTGGGTGCCCGGCTGTGAAGCCACAGCTGGGTGCCCACAGTAAGAATGCCGGCGCCGCGAGCGGAGCAGGGGGGGGGGCTTCGTTCCTCTGCATCGCTGGACCCTGGGACAGGCAAGTGTCTGATTTATTACAAGTCAGCAGCTGCAGTATTTGTAGCTGCTGACTTTTGAATATTTTTATTTTTTTTAGGGGGCACCCCACTTTAAGCAGAGAAAATTCAAAACAACAATGGCACAATCGTATGAAAAGAACACAGTGATTATTGCTAGCAGCTATAGCCACTGGCAAGGAATAATCGCATGTAAAAATCTGGCATGCTGGGACCAGCCGAGAGTCAAACCATCTATGGGCAGGCTGATTGTACCCAACTCGATCCATGGATTGACTTGGGTACAGCCAGTATGCCGTATTTTTACATGCGATCATTGCCTACGGCTATAGCTGCTAACAATACCCACTTTAAATAATCAAAGTGTCTATGGCCAGCTTCACAGTTATCTGGTCATTTCAGAATTATCACAGCAGGTAATTACAGATACTTGTTATCAAATAGGGAAATTTACCAAATTTGTGGCCCCAACTGCTACTGTTCCAGCCTGAGATCGGCGTTGGTATTGAAAGCGTGCACCTAAACCATTAATTTCCTCCATTTTCCCCCTTTCCATTTCCATTCTCTAGAACAGAACATTCTTGATTATGGACTAACAGCGGGATTGACCCTTACAGGTCTAAATGTGACTTGCAGCACCATTAATTTTTGGTTGGGGTGGAGTGAAACGCGTTGGGGCGTGGCCTGGCTGAGGCTGCTATTCTTCTCACTTCATGCACATGGGTCTGCTTCATGATGTGCGGCTTATGGATCTTTTCCTTTGACACTGTTGTAGTTTGGAGTGAAGACGAGCTCCCTGTCCCTGCCTGCACTCACAGCGGTCTAGTTGGACTTTATCTCTCTACCCGAGTTGCACCTAAATTTTGTCTTTTTGGGTCTATAGGTTAATGGCCACAGATTACAAATTGTATTAAACTATCTGGTAATTCTTAACTTGTGCATTCACTGCTTGAAATGCTGCCACATATGTGCCATTTCTTTTTGCATTGTTTTTTTGTCAAATTTACAATGCATCCAATTAATATTCCATCGAATTGATTAGAAATGTTGAAAATTTTTGGTCAAAAACACAGCCACACTTTTTTTCTTTTTTTTTTTAATTAAATTTTTTTTTCTTTATTGAACATATTTTCTTTTGATAGGGAAGTAAATCTTATCAAAAATGAGAATCCACTGTTGTCCTTTTTTTTTTTGCTTCTGCGGGGAGTATGTAAAGGGTTTGGAATGCAGTAAATAAATTTTATTTTTTGAGCAAGAATTCTTACCTTACTGCCCTGTAATCGGCTTAATGTCTTTCAAAGAAGTCTGCACAAATTAAACTACACACGAGCGTAAATTCCACCAGCAAAAGTGCGATGAGCGCTTCTGGTCCGAAAATGTGACCGTGTGTATGCTCCATCGGACTTTTGCTGGGGGAATTCCAGTCAGCAAAAGATTGAGAGCAGGTTCTTAATTTTTTGTTCGGAAAAAGTTCAGATCGTCTGTAGCAATTCCGACGCGCAAAATTCCTACGCATGCTCGGAAGCATTGAACTTTATTTTCTCGGCTCGTCGTAGTGTTGTACGTCACCGCGTTCTTGACGATCGAAAGTTCAGAGAACTTTTGTGTGACCGTGTGTATGCAAGACAAGCTTGAGCGGAATTCCGTCGGAAAAAAACATTCAAGAGTTTTCCAATGAAAATTCCGCTTGTGTGTACGCGGCATTAGTCACTTTTCTCATTAGGAGCATAGGTGAGAGTGTCTTTAGAGTCCACCTTCTGACCCACTTTTGGTCACCTTTTCAAAGTGCTACACTGCTGCTCCTTCCTCAAATTTAAAATCTGCAAAGCACACGGTATAAGGCCCCTTTCACACTGGGGCGGGAGCCGCGGTGACGGTAAAGCAGCGCTATATTTAGCGCTGCTTTACCGTCGTTTTGCCCGCGGGATTCAGACGCTCACGGTGCGGTTTTACCCCCCGCGAACGGCCGAAAAGGGGTTAAAATCCCCCGCAGAGCACCGCCGTAGCGGTGCTTTGCGGCGGTATTGTCGCAGTATTACCGCAGTGTCCCATTCAAATCAATGGGAAGGAGCGGTATAGGAGCGGGGAACTTTTTTTGCCGTCCTGCTAGCGCACCGCTCCAGTGTGAAAGCCCGCCGGCTTTCACACTGGAGTGAATGGGGGCCTTAATCTTGTTTCAGGTGGCATTCAGAGATTATACAAGATTGCTGATGTATCTACTGTCATGTTACAGGCCACATAGGAGGAGGTCACATACTCCCCCCATAGCCAGCAGCATGGGGTATTTAGTAGTAGCAGCAGCGATGGTGGAAGGAGTGGATCGCTGTGAAGATGAATATATGTGGCTCAAGGTTTGGGCCAGTAAAAAATCTCCTGAATACGTTTCTCTTTAATTTCAAGTTAGCAGCAGCCTACAATGGGCTGCTGCTAACTTGAAATTAAAGAGAAACGTATTCAGGAGATTTTTTATGCATAGGACATCCTCAGTTATGCCATTAGATTTACTGCACAATGAGTTTCAGCTAAAGCCTAGTACACAAAATTTGATTATCGGACGAATGATCGTCCATATCAAAAAAGAAGGTTACTTAAGTACAAAATATCTCGTAAGACAGAATAAAAATTTGAAAGTGATGTAATGTATTTGTATTGCATTTTCGGAGGAAAACCTTATAAAAAAATTTGGGACGAAAGCTTTGTAAATTCGAACATATGATCGTTTCAAAAACAATATTTCTTGTATGATATTCTGATCGTGTGTATGGGGTGTGGAGATGCGACCCCATGTCACAGGTGCATATGACCAGTGTATGCCTGATTCTGGTAGGCTTGCTAATTGCCCGCCTGAGGGCTGGGTTTATAATTTATCCCAAGAATAGTGGTCAGTGCTAATCCTTATGCCGCGTGCACACGACCGGACTTTGACAGCAAAGGTCCGACGGAACGAATCCGTCAGACAATTCAATCGTGTGTGTGTGTGGGCTCCATCAGACTTTTGCTGTCGAACAATCCGACACACTTTAGAAATAGAACATGCTTCAAATTTTTTCGCCGGAAATCCGCAGGACCCAGTTCCTATCGAAAAATCCGCTCGTCTGTGTGCTAGTCCGACGGACAAACGACGACGCTAGGGCAGCTATTGGCTACTGGCTACGAACTTCCTTATTCTAGTCCAGTCGTGCGTCATCACGTTCAAATCCGTCGGACTTTAGTGTGATTTTATGTGGCTAAGTCCGTTCATTCGGAAAGTTCGTCGGAACTCCGTAGAAAAGACCGTCGGACCTAGTCCGTCAAAGTCGGCTCGTGTGTACGTGGCATTAGAGACAGCTCCGCCCGGGCAGACAGGAGATCTGGCCTAGGAGTCAGGAGGGAGCCAGTGCAGCATGAAGCTGCAAACACAGAGGTGCTGAGCGTCAGGTCTGGGGGAGACAGACCAATGCCTAAGGTGTAAGGCCTGAGCGGGAGTGCTGCGTTTTTAGCCAGGAAGGCTGAATGCCGATTCTGAAGCAGGACCGTAATGCTGAATACCCCTGCGAGGAAATCTGCTGTTTATTTTTCAACTTTGAACTTCTTTTGAATAAAAATGGGCTGCCAGGCCCTTGAAAATGCAGTCGGGACTGACACGATTTCTTCAATTCGCATGCACCACTAGAGCTTAATCACCTGGATCGTTACAGGGGCTTAAGTTTTCGTTGGTGCAAACATGAGGATAATGCTAGAAAAAGGCAATAAACATAAAAGGACACTGCCAGGAAAGAAATCTAAAAATTTTAAGTGAAATTTAAGGCAGTTTTTTTTTTTTAACCCCTTCTCGCCCTATCGCCGAAAGACGGCTACAGCACGGGCTTACTTTGCTGGGAGGACAGTGCGCTCTGTAATCGCTAAATCCTTTAGGCTCGGCTGATAACAGATCGGGGTAAAGGGCCAATCACAGTAGCTCTTTACCACATGATCAGTTGTGCCCAATGACAGCTGATCACGGATGTAAACACAAGCCGGTTATCAGCTTTTCTTTCCTCACACTGACAATGTGAGGAGAGAAGAGGAGAGCTGATAACCGGCTTGTGTTAAAGGGACATCGGCACTGATAATCAGCCGTTTGCTATGGGGGCTCATTACCTGCTGTATTGTGTGTCCATTCACACACACAGCGCAGCTTGGCCCTGCCCCCGCTCTCCTCATTGGCTCAATGGCTGTGATTGATAGTAGCAGGAGGCAATGGCTCCCGCTGCTGTCTCAGCCAATAAGGAGTAAGAGACCATGGGGAGCTGCTGCTCTCCTGCACATCGCTGGATTGAGATGGGGCTTGGGTAAGTATTAGGAGGGGCTGCTGCACACAAAGTTTTTTTTTACCTTCATGCATAGAATGCATTACAGTGAAAAAACCTTAAAGGAGTTGAAAAGGCAGAAGTTTTTTTTTTTATCTTAATGCATTAAGATAAAACACCTTCTGTGTGTACCAGCCCCCCCCCCTCCCCTCATACTTACCCGAGCCCCATCTCTGTCCAGTGATCCACGAGTCCCTCGGCCGTCCGTGACACTCCTCCTGATTGGCTAAGACACAGCAGCGGCGCCATTGGCTGTCAAAGTCAGTTAGCCAATCAGGAGAGAGCAAGGGCGTGGCCGAACAGCAGTTCCGTGTCTGAATGGACACACGGAGCTGCAGCTCGGCTCGAGTGCCCCCACAGCAATCTGCTTGCTGTGGGGGCACTCGACAGGAGGGAGGGGCCAGGAGCAGCGAAGAGGGACCCTCGAAGAGGAGGATCCAGGCTGCCCTGTGCAAAACCACTGCACATAGCAGGTAAGTATAACGTGTTTTTTTTTTTAAAGAACAAAGAAGACTAATCACTTTAGGTCTTTACAAACACTCTAATTTCACATCCAAACGAACTCCATCGCCTGCAGTTTTTTTCTATTTGTACCAATTACTGTATTTTTAATATTGGGACAGATTAAGTGATCACATCACTTCTTTTAAAAAGTTTCAACAAATGCAGAACAGCAACAAAACAGTATGAGATAATGATCCGCTACAGTGAGCTACATTTCATGAGACACGTACACCCATGATTGTTCCATCACGAATGATCAGCCCTTTCTCACAAATTGAATCTACAACTTTTTTACACTACACTGGGATCCACATCTAACATTTCCCAGCAACAGCAGCACAGGAGGGGTGTTGGTGGCAGAGAGCCATTTATGCAATTTCTGGGAGTATCCTCTGATACAGCTGTGATTCTAGATGACGGGGTTAGGAAAAGGCTAATATTTGAATACAGTATGATTACTCTGCAGCGGATGACCTAAAACCAAAAGTTTAAAGACACCACTGTGTCTGTTTAACTACTTCCCACCGGCCACTGTATATATACGTCCGGGTGGGAGCCGTCTACTTCTGATCGGACGTTCCTGAACGTCCATCAGAAGTAGCGGGATCGAGCCCGCGCAGCGGCGCGATCCCGGTGCGCTCGTGTCACCCGGACACGGCGCATCTCGGATCGGCAGGAGGGCTCTGTAAATGGCCCTCCTGATCACATGATGGCCGTGTCCAATCACAGCCGTCATGTGATGTAAGCAAACAGTTGCTAGGCAATCGGCTCTCCTCGCCTCACACGGAAGCCGTCGGTGAGGAGAGCGGATCGCTGCAGCCGGCTGGTGATCAGTGAGTATTAGCTATTTTTTTTACAGCTTTTTACTCACTGATCACCAGTGTAGTGTAAACACACATGTTCCCAAAACACACATGTCCCCAAATAATAAAAACACATGTCCCCAAATAATAAAAACACATGTCCCTCACATATGTCCCAGTAAAATAACATGTGCCAATGATTATCTGCACACATATGTCCGTGATCACCTGCACACATCTGTACATGATCATTTGCGTACATATGTCCGTGATCACGCGAACCAATTATTATACACTTAACAGAATTTTTTTTACTAAAAACATGTAGCAGAATACATTTTGGTCTAAATTTATGACAAAATTCGATTTTATTGGATTTCTTTTAAAAAAGAAAAGGAGAAAATAGTGTTTTTTTTTTTTTTTCAAAATTTCCGCTATTTTTTCGCTTATATCGCAAAAAAAAAAAAAAAACGGAGTCGTGAATAAATACCACCAAACTAAAGCTCTATTTGTGCAAACAAAATGATAAAAATTTCATTTGGGTACAGCATTGCATGACCGCGCAATTATCATTGAAAATGCGAGAGCGCTGAAAGCTGAAAACTCGTCTGGGAAGGAAGGGGGCGAAAGTGCCCGGTATTGTAGTGGTTAAAGACGGCTTATTATAAAAGTTTACCTAAAATACTTTTCATGCCCAGCCATAATTTCATATTCTGAAATTAATGGGGAAGTAAAGGCTTACTATAAATGGTGCATAGACTTTATAAAAGACAGAAATTGAAATACCATCTCTTTTTACACATTCTTTATTGATTTCAAAAGAAAAAATAAAAAAAAACATAAACAGCTGCAAATCAGTAGGGAGTGAAATACAAGCATTAGTCAGCATTCCCCTAGCACTATCAATGCACAACAGCAATTGCTTACCGATATCTCTTGGAATAATCTGGGGATATAAATTGTGGCTATAAGAAATTATGAAATTATAGGCCCTACTTATGAAGTTTGAAATGCCTACACAACAGGAGTAGTAGGTAGTTTTAAAAACACAAGACATTAAATAAATGATTGAAGTATATGTGAAGCCTTACCCTTATGAAAACCTATATCCAGCTTAAAATAGAAATGAAAAGCAAAACTTTGTGTGTATACTGTGCGTATATATATATATATATATATATATATATATATATACATATACACACACATACATATATATATATATATATATATATATACACATATATACACACACACACACACACACACACACACACACACCCCTTCATTTCTTTATATGTGATCGCAAGACCTCTGTTCTCAGCTACATAAGAGGCTCAGCTCAGAGAGCTAAGGGAGGAAAAACAGCAGCACACTGATCTACCCAGGGAATGGAATGTCTGTGCAGGAGACAGGCATTCTGTTCTCTCAGCACAGCCAGAAAACAGACCACACTGGGCTGGATGTGCTCGCATGCATAGCGTGGTCAGTTTAAAAATAGGAAACCAGGGGCACTGCCAGGAACACCAGGTATTTCACACAAAGAAAGCAATACACAGACAACAAGATACTTTTTAACACAACTACAAGCTATAACAGGCCCATATTAGGAATATGAAATGTTGGGGGAAACATATTCTTTAAACATCAAAGGATTAAGCATTCACATAAAGGAGTGTTGCGACATTTCCTGAATATGCGTTGCATGTGGCTAGTTGGGTAGATGTAACATTACAAAGTTGTAAAAAGCAATGGTATAAAGTGTCAGTCCATGGACGCAAGGGAGCTAGTTTTAGGGTAAAGTTATGTGGAAATACCTCATCTTTTATCTGCCGTCATGTGATTCAGAAGCTCCCCTGTGTCAGAGAGCCTGGCTGCAGGGGAGAGGCGGAAGTGCCAACAACGCAGGCGCACTGGGAGCTGGTGGGTGATGTCACGACTCTGTAAATTCAGGGTCATTGTTGAATCCTCCGACACAGGGAAACCAGAGCTTCTCGATCTTGCAACCGCAACACAGCAGATAAAAGAAAAAGGTATTTCCACTGATCTCTTCTTTGTTTTTTTTTTAACACCACTTATAGTTAGCCTTTACTTCCACTTTAAAAGCTACAAATGTCAGAGAATAATTTCTAAACAAAATTTATAGCCCCGTGGCTATACATTTTTGGGATGTTTCCAACACCCATAGCTGAAGAAGACAATGGATGAGCGGTGAAAACAGTCTTTAAAGTAGAGCTCCAGGCGCCTTCAGAAAAAATGAAAAGCCTTTGAATATTAGGACACTTACCTGTCTACGAATCCAGCAGTGCCCTCACCCAAGCTGATTTTTCAATCGGCTCTTGGGTGCTGCCGCCGCCATCTCAGGTAAGGGAAGACAGAAGTGAAGCCTTCACAGCCGGCTCCCTACTGCGCAAAGTGCTTTGTGAAAATGGCTAATTGGACCCAATTTGGACATTTTCACTTAGGGGTGTACTCACTTTTGTTGCCAGCGGTTTAGACATTAATGGCTGTGTGAGTTATTTTAAGGGGACAGCAAATTTAGACTGTTATACAAGCTGTACACTCACTACATTGTAGCAAAGTGTAATTTCTTCAGTGTTGTCACATGAAAAGATATAATAAAATATTTACAAAAATGTGAGGAGTGTACTCACTTTTGTGAGATACTTTACTTGGGGCCAGTTCACACCACAGAAACGCAGACCAGATGCGTTCCAGATGCTTTTCTTCATGCGCGTTTTTGATGTTCTTAACCTTAACCACTTGCCTACCAGGTACGAACACCCCCTTCCTGACCAAGCCATTTTTCAGCTTTCAGCGCTGTCGCATTTTTAATGACAATTGCGTGGTCATGCAACGATGTACCCAAATAAAATTTTTATCATTTTTTCCCCACAAATAGAGCTTTATTTTGGTGGTATTTGATAACCTCTGCGGTTTTTATTTCTTGCACTATAAACAAATTAAGAGGGACAAGTTTGAAAAAACGCAATATTTTTTACTTTTTATTATAATAAACATCCAATTTTTTTTTTTAAACAAATTTTTTCCTCAGTTTAGACCGATACGTATTCTTCTACATATTTTTGGTAAAAAAAAAAAAAAAAAAAGAAATAGCAATAAGCGTCTATTGATTGGTTTGCGCAAAAGTTATAGCGTCTACAAAATAGGGGATAGATTTATAGCATTTTTATTATTTATTTTTTTTTTTACTAGTAATGGCGGCGATCTGCGATTTTTATCGTGACTGCGACATTGCGGCGGACATATCGGACACTTTTGACACATTTTTGGGACCATTCACATTTATACAGCGATCCGTGCTATAAAAATGCATTGGATTACTGTATAAATGTGACTGGCAGGGAAGGGGTTAACACTAGGGGGCACTGCAGGGGTTAATGTGTTCCCTATCTTAGTGATTCTAACTGTGGGGGGAGGGGACTGACTGGGGGAGGAGACCGATCGGTGTCCCTATGTACAAGGGACACACCATCGGTCTCCTCTGACAGGACGTGGATCTGTGTGTTTACACACACAGATCCACGTCCTGCTCGATTACCGGGCAATCGCGGGTGCCTGGTGGACATCGCGGCCGCCGGGCACGCGCATCGGGTCCCCAGCTACGCGACGGGCACACGCACGCGCCCCCCTAGTGGCCAAAAAGCGAGCGCCGTCATATGACGGCGGCCCGCCACAATAGCTGCACCGTCCCGCCGTCATTTGACAGTGGGCGGTCAGCTACAGGTTAAAGACGTGTGTTACAGTGCGTTCCGATGCATTCCAGTGCGTTCCAGTAAAGTCCAGTGCAGGAAAAATGCAGCATGTTCTACTTTTTTTTTTCTTGAACTGTAAGCACTGGGGTGAACTATTGAAAACCATATAACCTACTTTCCATGTGTTTTTGATGCAGAATAAAAAATGCACTGGACTGCATGAGGTGTGAACTGGCCCTTAATACCTACTGTCAGCAACATTTTTATAGCTGGCAATTAAAAGCTACAAA
Source organism: Lithobates sylvaticus (assembly GCA_028564925.1). NCBI lineage: Eukaryota > Metazoa > Chordata > Amphibia > Anura > Ranidae > Lithobates > Lithobates sylvaticus. The sequence continues at coordinate 176,538,608 of CM053035.1, read as the reverse complement.
TTTCAAACAATTGTATATTTTCCTGTGTATCTCAGAAAAGGTTCCTCTTTTGCTCAGGACATTGTAGAACTAGTGGTTAGTTCTTAATATTCAACTAGACTTCTTCTGCAAAGTTGGAGATTCATCACCACTTCCTCAGCTCTAATGGGTGTCAAATTGCCTTGACACGTTTTTATCAGAGCATGGCGATTGGGCAACCCATGTGGTGAAGTGGCTGGGCTAACCATGTGGTTATTATTGCTGGGGTATGTTCTTAAAAGAGAAGTATGTTTTTTTTCTGAATCATACTTCTAGGATGGAAAAGGACCTGGGGGTCCTAGTAGATGATGGGCTCAGCAATGGCATGCAATGCCAAGCTACTGCTAACAAAGCAAACAGAATATTGGCATTAAAAAGGGGATCAACTCCAGAGTTAAAACGATAATTCTCCCGCTCTACAAGACTCTGGTCCGGCCGCACCTAGAGTATGCTGTCCAGTTCTGGGCACCAGTCCTCAGGAAGGATGTACTGGAAATGGAGCGAGTACAAAAGGACAACTAAGCTAATAAAGGGTCTGGAGGATATTAGTTATGATGAAAGGTTGTGAGCACTGAACTCATTCTCTCTGGAGAAGAGACGCTTGAGAGGGGATATGATTTCAATATACAAATACCGTACTGGTGACCCCACAATAGGGAGAAAACTTTTTCACAAAAGGGAGTTTAACAAGACACGTGGCCACTCATTAAAATTAGAAGAAAAGAGGTTTAACCTTAAACTACGTAGAGGGTTCTTTACTGTAAGAGCGGCAAGGATGTGGAATTCCCTTCCACAGGCGGTGGTCTCAGCGGGGGGCATTGATAGTTTCAAGAAACTATTAGATGAGCACCTGAACGACCGCAACATACAGGGATATACAATGTAATACTGACATATAATCACACACATAGGTTGGACTTGGACTTGTGTCTTTTTTCAACCTCACCTATGTAACTTACCTAGGTGGATGCAGCATCGGTCTGATGCTGCATCTGTCCCCCGCTGGCTCTAACACTAAGGCCTCTTTCACACTGAAGCGTTTTTCAGGCGCTACAGCTCTAAAAATAGCGCCTGAAAAAAGCCGGATGGTAAAAAAAAAAGTCCTGCTAGCAGCATCTTTGGAGCGGTAAAGGAGCGGCGTATTCACCGCTCCTACCCATTGAAATCAATGGGACACCGCGGCAATACCGCCGCTGCAGCGGCGCTTTGCGGGGGGGTTTAACCCTTTTTGGACGCTAGCGGGGGTTAAAACTGCCCCACTAGCGGCCGAATACCGCGGCTAAAACGACGGTAAAGCAGCGCTAAATATACGACGTCCGCACCGCCCCAGTGTGAAAGGGGCCTAAGAATCAAGCGATCAAACACCACTGATCACTCGGTTCTCAGGGCTCCCTGAGCAGAGAGCTGGTGACTGTCAGTTACCAGCTCTCTGCTCTGCCACCTCCACGCTCTCAGCTTCTCGCTGAGAGGCTGAGCCAGCTGCTGGTCCAGGCATGTGAACAGATCCCGACTTCATTGCCACGATCTTGCCCAAGCCCAGAACGGCTCTGTGACAGAGCATGTAAGTATAACATTTCTTGTATAACAGTTTATTTTAAAAAAAATGTTATCCATTACAACTGCTCGAAGAAGCCACTCAGGTGAACGGTCAAATGTCTCTAACATTACAGAACAAGTACAGTTGAATGTGACTAATTCTGGCTATCAGTTGACAAAGGCCTGGCCATAAATTTGCTCTAAGTAGAAGGATTAGCAAACCACATTTACTGTGCTGTACTACTAATGGCATTTTGGGCTCAAACTACTATGATCCACATAATTCTGCACAGCAATTTGATCATCTATATTAAGCAACACAAAGGTCAATGAGATAATGTTCTCCGCTTGGTGAAAAGGAAAAAGCAAATATTTTAACAGTTTGATTGCTGTGGACGGTTGAGAGCGATTGAGCAGGAAGCAGTGCATATAATAAAAAAATGAAAACGGCTAATTAGGAGTGAAATCACTGGATGGTACAGGCTGGATCAGCACTGGCTTACCACTTAATTGGCACAGAACAAAAGAAATCCATGTTTTAAAAAAAAAAATGGACTGGGATCTTTTGTGCTGGAGATTTGGATGGCTTATGAAAGCAAAGTGTACATATCCTTCACATCAATTGTTATACAAGGCTTTTGCAGATGGTATGAATAAAATTGGGATCATGTTCATTGGTTCAGATGTGACAAAACATATAATTAATTTAAAATCCCAAGTGATTCAAAAGCCTGGGTTGTAATAGGCGTGTGGTTGTCTTGTCAAAGATCTATTTTGCTTTGCAAATGAAAAAAAAAAAAAAAAAAAATGAAAACATTTTTTGAAAGAAGTCAAAACTTAAGTGATATAATCTAAATGTCATAAAATGTTAATACTGTGTGTAATGAAACTGGGAGGAAAGATGGAAATGTAAGAAAATGATGCAACTATGGAAAGTGGTAAACAGTGGCTAACATGACATTCTAAATATGAAGACGTCTGGTGCCCTGTTCCTGCGAGCAATTACATTTTCCAAACTCAATGTTTGCTGTAAACGGAAGCGGTTATTTCATGAAACAAAAGATACTATAGAATCCGCGCTCAGGATTAGAACTGCAGCCTCCCAGAGAGGTACTACACACTGGTGTGTAGTAAAGAAATAGTATTAAATTAAGGGATGGTGGCGCTGTTCAGGGTAAATATGGGGCGAGCAGGATAAAATGATATAAATATATAAATATCGGATGGGTACGTATAAATGGTAAAAGTGAATGTGCATTCGACTGATAAAAATATATATATAAATAAAAGAGATATTAAGGCAACTGCATTCAAAAACCCAAATGGAATAAATGAAATGACTATGTGCAATCCCTCATGAGCAAAATTATGTGAAAACAATTATAAATAACAGGCAAGAAGGCATAAGTATAAATTAAATAAAAAGTGACTCCGTGCTACGATAATATAGAAAATACATGAATATTAGTGATAAAGGACAATCGGTTATGTGTGTCCTTTTAAAAATTGTGGTGCAAGTGCACAAATCCCAAACAATGAAAAAATAGATGGATAAAAAAGTAGATGGATAAAAAATATATATAGATGAATAAAAAATATAGATGAATAAAAATGTGAAATAAATTCTTGACAATTGTCCCAAGTGTAAAAAAAGAGGAGAAAGTATATAAATAAGTGGTCAGTGATCAAAGTGGCAAAGTCCTGTGCTGTCCTTTAAATCTCAGCAATCTTGTAACAACATATGGCATATAGGCAAACATGATGGTGACTGTCCTAGTGCTCCCCTCCTTCCGTCGAGTGACCTAACCCCTGCAGGGGTAGTAGGCATATAATATCCTGGGTATGCAGTAAGGATCCTCCTCTGTGCGGACGGTTTCCACTGAAAAGCCTCCTCTGTGGGGATATTCAGCCTCTGTCACTCTCCAAGAATGGGGGTAAAATAGGGATAATTGTAGACACGCACCCACACTCACTCAGGTTGAACTGGATGGATGGTGTCTTTATTCAACCTTACTGTGCAACTATACCCCCATCAATACTGACTATGTTGATGGGGAAATCAAGCGATTTTTTTTTTTTTTCAACCAGTGGTTGAATGAAAGAAAATTGCATAATCTATGGCTCATTTTAGGCAAAAACTTAGGGTCCATTCATACAGACGATTAGCACACCCATGCGATACCTAGTGGCAAGCACCTGTGGATTCCTGCATCTCGATAGACAGGTGTCTGCAAATATTTGGAAAAATCTTCCTTCTCCCCCCTCCCTTCCTTCCCCATTCCTTTTCATTTTCCTTTCTCTCTCCCCTTCTTTGGTTTTTACACTTTCTTCTCTCCTCAACCCACCCCACCCCCACCCCCCGTCACTTTCCCCTCTCCTCCCCCCCCCCAATCCCTTCACTTATCACCTCTTTTCTCCCCCGCCCCTTTTCTGTTCACCCACAATAACACTTGGTATATGGAACCTGCAATAAAATAGGAGAGGAGAGATATGCACATGCTGAGGAATGGCTCATGTGAGGCGATTACATTATATGCATTCTATATGAGAGGCTTGCATAAAAATAGGGCGCCTCTTTGAAATTTCCATACCATGACAAATTAACCACAAAAAAACTCCATTTTTGGATCATTGCTGCAGGCGTTGGGCCCTGTCCCCCACCCCCAGTCCCGAACATCGCCCGACTAAATCAGCTGCGTCAGGTCGCAATCCGTGTGACCCCTTGTAAGCCCTGCACCCGGATTTCTTTGCCTGGTCCATCCCGGCTGGTTGGGAAGCACCTCGGAGCCGCATGGAGAAAGAGAACCATTTTTAAGGGATCCTCATACAGGGAAATTCATGATACCATTCACATATACCTGGGTAAATATATAAAGCTTTGCCACAATAGATGGTGTTAACATCTATTATGTATATGCATAAATAGATGATGATATTTAACATATGCCTACAAGCTTGTTATACTATGTTTTGCTTTTTATCTCAGCAGATATAGCAATCCCCCTCTATTTTTAAAAAAAGTAATCCTCTGAAGAAGACTCATACCGATAAGAGTTGAAACGCGTCAGATTCTACTTTTTGTCTTTTTGTACCATTATGCTCTCAGCAAATGTGATATTTGGAAATCATTGTCTGCCAATATAATACTGTATGTTTCATCGTATGGTCTTTGTATGGTACCCCTGATTGAGGCATATGTCTTTTAAACTTATTGTCACAGTGGTGTCAATACAATAAAAACATTCATTCTTTTACCTTTTGACTTATGTTGTATCAATCATCCAACTCCCTATACCGTGCTGCCAAAAAACCCCACCTCCCCATCGGGGGGGGAAATCTTTCTTCTAGTTCATAACGTAGGGGTGAGCAGCAACACCACACTCCTATATAAGTGCCCATCGCCTCATTTTTATTTATTATTTCTTTTTTTTTATGGTTGACACTGGATGGACTTGTGTCTTTTTTTGGCCTAGCTAACTATGTAACTATGTTGAAGTTGCTCCAAGTCGCGCTCTTATTCATACTCAAGTCGTGTCCAAGTTGCCTCCAAAAGTCACGCTGGAAGTCGTGTTGCCCCAGTGTGAACTGAGCCTAACAAACCTATACCGAGATTAAATTACACATAGGTGGACTCTATTTACTAATTAGGTGACTTCTGAAGGCAACTGATTCCACTAGCTTTTAGTTAGGGGTATCCCTAACTTTGCCAATTTGTGTTGGTCTATCACATAAAATCCCAATAAAATGCATTCACGATTTTGTTTGCAATATGACAAAATGTGGAAAATTTCAAGGGGGTATGGATACTCTTCCAAGGAACGGTTATCCTGTCACTACATCTAATCAATACTATTTCAAACACACACAGTATATATTTATTAGGAAAGTTTCCATACCTTGTTCTCAGACTTGTGCCAGGAACTATTTCCACATTAGAAAATGCAGATGGTACTCCTCTTGGCAGCAACAGCAGTTCTGATAACAGCCACACTTTTGTAGATACAGTTAGGATGACCCAAACTCCCACACAGAAATTCCTATGGCACGTTGGGTGCCTGCTTCGGATGTACAGATCTGTTGATGTATGGGGTCCTGAGGTCTTACTTCTTGCTGCAGTGACACAGCTTAGGAAATGATATTAACGTTGATCCTGGTCTTGACAGAATGATGGGTTTGGGTGTTGCAGTGATAGGTTTCCTGATGGTGTTTATTGTTGGGGAAATGGATATTGGTCTCTGGGTTCCACCTTGTGCAGGCAGTCAGTAATGTATCCACAGAAATACCTGAAGGAAACAGACAGTAATGTTAGCAAAGGTCTCTATCACATCTTTTTTCAGGCCCACTAAATTGTTGAGTTCTGTGGACCCAGTGAATGAAACCTGCCTCTCCTCACTGTGCACAAGTCATTGTTTCCCCGTGTGACAGCACTGCGTGGCTTACAGGCTCTCTGCAGTCCACTCTACAGAAGTGTGAGGAGCCCTGCATACCACAAGTAACAGGATATTTCCAGAGGGCATGCTGGCTAGGACAAGTCTTGGAATCAGTAATATTTTAATCTTTAACAAACTACAGGTGAAAACACTAAATTCAGCGATACATTTTATGAGTCATTGGAACAGCTGCTCTCCTGCATTACAAACTTAAAGAGGAGGTCCAGCAGCTACAAATACTGTAGCTGTTGACTTTTAATATAAGGACACTTACCTGTCCAGGGATCCCGTGATGTTGGCACCCCAAGCTGATCCGTCCATCAGCTCCAGGTGCAGGCGCCGGCATCTTCACTAAGGGAAACAGGAAGTGAAGCCTTGCGGCTTCACAGCCTCTTTCCTACTGTGCATGCGCAAGTCGCGCTGAGCTTTCTGAATGGTCCCGCTGTCCTCTGGGACCTGTGTGTTTCCCAGAAGGCGGCAGGGGGAGGAGGGGCCAGAGATTTCGTAGATCACCGGACAACGATTACCCGGAGGTGAGAGTGGGTACCTGGTTTTGGACAGGTATGCGCTCCCCCCTCCACCGAAAGGTGACAAATGTGGCAGCGGAAGGGGGGGGGAGAGGAAGCAAAACAAGCAGAGCTTCTCCTTTTGGGTGGAGCTCTGCTTTAACCCACAAAAGGAAGTAGACAACTCCAGTGGCGACTGGTGCTCAAAATTTTTGGGGGGCGCAATCAATTGCCGCCACTGTGCCAAATGCCGCCACTGTGCCCATCAAATGCCGCCCCTGTGCCATCCAATGCCACTACTGTGCCATATGCTCGCCGTCTGCCCGTCACTTACCCTGCCTCAGTGGGGCAGTGGGTGACAGCGGTGAGCGGTGTCCCCTGAGTGGTGTCTTAATGTGTCTCTTCCCGCCCTCTCCTCCCGTCAGGTGTCCAATCACAGTGCCTATCAATTCAGCCAGATGACGGGTAACAGACCCAAGCACCTGATTGGCAGAGAGGCGGTTCAGTGTTAGGACAGCAAATAATTATTCGCTGTTCTAACACACCTGGGTGAACCTGGGTTACCTTGTTTGACACCTATTAGAGCCTATGGCTCTAATCAGGTGCTTCAAAAACACCCCCCGCTGCTGTAATTCAGGTGCCCGGGACCCAAAAAGGGGTCAGGCACCCAAATGGGGGGTGGGAGCAGAGGCCTTGGATAGATTAATGCAATGTATGGCTCTATCCATTAGTCATAGAGGGGGCGGCGCCTGTGCGCCCTTATGGACGCACCGCCACTGGACAACTCTATACAATATGTTCTTTATTTGTACTACAAGAAGTACTTTCAAACTTACAAGTACAGGTGCATCTCATACAATTTGAATATCATCAAAAAGTTTATTTTATTTCAGTAATTCAATTCAAAAAGTGAAACTCATATTTTATATAGATGCATTACACAGAGTGATATATTTCAAGCATTTCTTTCTTTTAATTTTGATGATTATGGCTTACACCCAAATTCAATATCTCAGAAAATCTGATTAATACAGAAGACCAATAAAAATAAATATAAAAAAAAAAAAGGGTTTTTAACCACGGAAGGTTTTACCCCCATGCCATTTTCTGCAATACGGCACTGCATTACTTTAGCTGACAGTTGCGCGGTCGTGCGACACAGTACCCAGATGAATTGAATGTACTTTTTTCCCCACAAATAGAGCTTTCTTTTGGTGGTATTTGATGACCTCTGCAGGTTTTAATTTTTTGTGCTATGTACAAAAAAAGGCCGTCAATTTTGAAAAAAAAACAAATATTTTTTTTTTTCTGCTATAAAACATACCCAATAAAAAAAAATGTCTTCATCCATTTAGGCCAATATGTATTCTGCTACATATTTTTGGTAAGAAAAAAATAAAAATAAGCGTATATTTTGTTTGTACAAAAGTTATAGCGTCTAAAAAAAAAAAAAAATAGGGGATAGATTAATTTCATTTTTATTATTTTTTTTTTGCTGGTAATGGCAGCGATCAGTGATTTTTCGCGCGACTGCAATATTTTTTACCCTTTTTTGGGAACCAGTGACATTACAGTGATTACTGCTAAAAATATGCATTGACATTGTACTAATGACACTGGCAGAGAAGGGGTTAACAGGGGCGATCAAGGGGTTAACTGTGTTCCCTGGGTGTGTTTTCTAACTGTATGGGGGAGGGGCTGCCTGGGATAACACAGAGATCTGTCTTCCTGCATTGAGTCCACCGAACCCGCTGATTAGCTCCCCTGCTGGCCAATCAATGCGCGCCCACAGAAGCTAGTGCACGTAAGGTGATTCGCGCAGCCGAGCCACCTTGCCGCAGTATAACTGCAGGGGGTGGTCGGCAAGTGGTTAATACAGAAATGTTGGCTTACTGAAAAGTATGTCCATTTACAATACAGTATAGTATGCACTCAATACTTGATTGGTGCTCCTTTTGCATGAATTATTGCATCAATGTGGCGTGGCATGGAGGCGATCAGCCTGTGGCACTGCTGAGGTGTTATGGAAGCCCAGGTTGCTTTCATAGCGGTCTTCAGCCCGTCTGCATTGTTTGGGTCTGGTGTCATCTTCCTCTTGACAATACCCCACAGGTTCTCTATGGGGTTTAGGTCAGGCGAGTTTGCTGGCCAATCAAGCACAGTGATACCATGATCATTAAACCCGGTATTGGTACTTTTGGCAGTGTGGGCAGGTGCCGAGTCCTGCTGGAAAATGAAATCAGCATCTCCATAAATCTGGTCAGCAGAGGGAAGCATGGAGTGCTCTAGAATTTCCTGGTAGAGGGCTGTACTGACTTTGGACTTGATAAAACACATTGGACCAAAACCAGCAGGTGACACGGCTCCCCAAATCATCACAAACTGTGGAAAATTTTGCATTTAATTTGGAAATAAAGGTCACAGAGTCTGGAGGAAGAGTGGAGAGGCTCAGAGTCTGGAGGAAGAGTGGAGAGGCTCAGAGTCTGGAGGAAGAGTGGAGAGGCTCAGAGTCTGGAGGAAGAGTGGAGAGGCTCAGAGTCTGGAGGAAGAGTGGAGAGGCTCAGAGTCTGGAGGAAGAGTGGAGAGGCACAGAAACCAAGTTGTGTGGAGGTCCAGTGTGAAGTCTCCACAGTCGGTGATGATTTTGACATCTGCCGGAGTTGGTCCTCTGTGTTTTATCAAGTCCAAAGTCAGTGCAGCCCTCTACCAGGAAATTCTAGAGCACTCCATACTTCCCTCCGATGACCAGCTTTATTATACTATACATGGACATACTTTTCAGTAAGCCAATATTTTTTTTTTATTGGACTTATGTAATATTCTAAGTTTCTGAGATACTGAATTTGGGGGTTTTCAGTAGCTGTAAGCCATAATCATAACTAATTAGAAAGAAAGAAATGCTTGAAATATATCACTGTGTGTAATACATCTATATAAAATATATGAGGTTTACTTTTTGAATTACTGAAATAAATTAACTTTTTGATGATATTCTAATTTTACAAGCTGCATCTGTATTTAAGCAAACCTAACATAGACTTCCGTTTGTTGAAGTAAGCAGTTTGTTGCATCATTTTGTGCAGCACGTGGCTCATTGTTTGTTGCTACTGTAGGCAAAAACAAATAACAAAATAACAGCTGACAGTTATCTTTTATGGGACTACTGGGCCAAAAGTCCACTTTACACCGCAGAATATTTCCCCCACAGCACAAACGAAATCTCTTCTAATTATCTCCAGAAACACTTTGCCCATGATTATCCCTGAATTTGAAATGATCTGTTTTATGAAAATTATGAAATTTATTTTTAATGGCTTTTTATTTTAGGCTCGTGTCCCAGAACTGAAAAGTTAGTGTTCTTCCTGTTTTTGTAGAATCCTTGGTGCCAGCATGTTGTCGATCGCTGGAAGGCTATGAAGGAAATTTAATAAAGCCCAACTATGGAGTCCCCCACCCTATACAAAACAGCCCTATACTCTATCCGCTTCCCGACCGCCGCATGTAAATATGTCGGCAGAATGGCACGGCTAGGCAAAAGCACGTATATATATATATATATATATATATATATATATATATATATATATATATGTGGCCTTTAATTGCCTAGCCGTGGGGTCGTACGCGCGCGCTCGCGACCCGGTCGGGAGCTCCGGGACCAGCGGATCCGATCGCCGCTGGTGTCCAGCGATCGGGTCACAGAGCTGAAGAACGGGGAGAGTTCTGTGTAAACAAACCTCTCCCGTGCTTCCTACACTGCCTGTCACTGATCGGCTGTTCCCCGTCATCGGGAACAGCAGATCAGTGACGTCAGGTGTCAGCCACGCCCCCTACTGTAAAAAAAAAAAAAACACAACCCGTCACACTAACTCCTCCCCGCCCCCTAGTGGTTAACTCCTTCACTGCCACTGCCATTTACATGGGAATCAGTGCATTTAAATAGCACTGATTTCTGTATAAATGACAATGGTCCCAAAAATTTCCGATGTGTCCGCCATAATGTCGCAGTCACAATAAAAATCGCTGATCGCCGCCATTACTAGTAAAAAAAAAAAATATTACTAAAAATGCTATAAAACTATCCCCTATTTTGTAAACGCTATAACTTTTGTGCAAACCAATCAATAATCGCTAATTGCGATTTTTTTTTTTTTTTTTACCAAAAATATGTAGAAGAATACGTATCGGCCTAAACTGAGGAAAAAAATATTTATTTATATATTTTTGGGGGATATTTATTATAGCAAAAAGTTAAAAATAATGCATTTTTTTCAAAATTGTCGCTCTATTTTTGTTTATAGCACAAAAAATAAAAACCGCAGGGGCGATCAAATACCACCAAAAGAAAGCTCTATTTGTGGGATAAAAAGGTTGCAAATTTTGTTTGGGAGCCACGTCGCACGACCGCGCAATTGTCAGTTAAAGCAACGCAGTGCCAAATCGTAAAAAGGGGCCTGGTCCTTTGGCTGCAAATTGGTCCGGGGCTGAAGTGGTTATTTAAGGTCTGGGCACAGACTGAAGCTTCAGGAAGAGGAGAGAAACACCAGAGTCTGCTGGACGGCCAGGTAAGTAATACAACCTCTTCTGCAACACCCTAGATCAGTGATGGCGAACCTTGGCACTCCGGATGTTTTGGAACTACATTTCCCATGATGCTCATGCACTCTGCAGTGTAGTGGAGCATCATGGGAAATGTAGTTCCAAAACATCTGGGGGGGCCAAGGTTCGCCATCACTGCCCTAGATGTAATGAGCATTTAAAATGTGGGAATGTAAAATGGTAAACATACATACTTACCTACCTGCTGCAGCATCACTCTGGCTCTAAGCTTGCGAATTGAGCGATCATGTGATTGCTCAGTTCTTAGTCACTTCTCTCTGCTCATTGAAGACCATCAGTCACCACTCTGGGCTCTGCCCCTCAAATGCTCACTGGAGCACCAGGCAGGAGATGGGTCAGAAGTGGCTGGCTAAGTTGCTCAGCAGCTCACTGAGAGGCTGAGCCAGCTGCCCGTAAGACATCTGGGTGGATCCCAACATTTTTGCTTGGATATCCTCTAGAGCTGCACGATTCTGGCCAAAATGAGAATCACATTTTTTCTTAGAATAAAATGATCACGATTCTCGCAACATAAAATCTTTCACATTATACAAAAAAAAAAAAAAAAAAAAAAAAATGGGCCAACTTTACTGGTTAGTGTTTTTTTAAATTCATTAAAGTAATTTTTTCCCCAAAAAAATTGCATTTGAAAGACCGTTGCGCAAATACAGTGTGACATAAAATATTGCAACAACCACAATTTTATTCTATAGGGTGTCTACTAAAAAAAAAATTAAATATAATGCTTGGGGGTTCTAAGTAATTTTCTAGCAAAAAATAATAATTTTAATTTGAAACCAACAAATGTCAGAAAAAGGTTTAGCGTTTAAGTGGTTAAACTTTTTTCACCTACACACAAATTGTTACAATGTTTAGACTTATGCCCCGTACACACGGTTGGATATTCTGATGGAAAAAGTCAGATTGGATTATGTGGTCGGAAAATCCGATCGTGTGTGGGCTCTAGCAGGCTTTTTCCATCGAGAAAGAGAAAATTTTCCGAAAACAAAATCCGATCTGACTTTTTCCGATCGTGTGTAGGGAATTCCGAAGCACAAAGTGCCACGCATGCTCAGAAGAAATTTGGAGACGAACGCTATTGGCCTCTTCGAACTCCCATCGTACGTGTTGTACGTCACCTCGTTCGGAACGATCAGATTTTCCGACAACTTTGTTCGACCGCGTGTGTGCAACACAAGTTTCGGACAAAATCCATCTGAAAAAATCTGATGAATTTTGTGGTCGGAATGTCCGACCGTGTGTACGGGGCATTAAAGAGGAGGTCTGCCGTTTTTTTTTTTTTTTTTAAAGTCAGCAATTACAAATACCGTAGCTGCTGACTTTTAATAAGGACACTTGCCTGTCCAGTGAGCCCGCGATGTTGCCGCCCCCCCCCGCCCCCTCCCGAGGCCGAGCCGTCCATTGGAACAGGTGCCGACGCCGCCATCCTAACTAAGGGAAACAGGCAGTGGAGCCTCTCCCGCCATCGATTAAAATTGATCTTGCAGTGAATTCTTTGCAGAGACCATTTTTATCTTAAACCGGACCGCCCACTGAAAAGGAGAATACCGGGTTATGGCAGCTAGCTGCTGCCATAACAACAATATCCTCCTTCAAAGTACGGACGTATACCGACGGTGGGCGGTCCGGAAGTGGATAAAGAGGGTCAAACATTATGCCATCAGATTGGACCAACTCTACACATTCCCTTTAAATTTACCAAAACTTTGTAATGGAAGGACCCACCTGAACCACCCATTAAATGTGTATCAAATCAGACAGGCCCTTTCACTACAAAGCTGATGGTAGATCTAAAGGAGATTGTACAATTAGATTGGAGGAAAGTGGGTGGAAAAAAAAAAAAAGGTGGTATAGTAAAGAGGGAGGTGTGATAATACACAACTATTCTGTGATGCACTAGGGCAGTGCACAATGGGATATGATCTACAGGAAGTGATGGCATTAGAATGCATTTTTTTAAATTTCAAACAGAAAACTGAAAATGTAAAGCTTCCATGGATGAGGTAAGTCAGTGAGAAACATCATGGGATGGATTGAGCAGAAAGGACATTAGAAAGGGCTTCTATTTATTATGAAATGTAAAATTCTGCCTGAAAAGGTAGCCTTTAAGCTTTATTCCCCTTTCACACTTGTGCGACTTCAAAGTAGCGCGATTTTGCCATGATTTCAAGGAATGCCTGTGTAAGTGGCATCAAAATCGGACCAAAGTAGTGCAGGGACTACTTTGAAGTCGGAACAACTTGAAGTCGCACTAATATGAATGGCTGTCATTGGAAATCATGGGGAACGACTTGTCATGCTACTTTGCAGTCCCAAAATCGTGAGACAAGTCGTATAAGTGTGAAAGGGGCCTAAGGCTGCATTCACATCTGAGCGTTTTGTAGCTTGAAGCCTGAAGCTACAAAACGCTAGCGGGGAAATAATATCCATTATTATCAATGGAGATGGTTCACATCTCCACTCCATGTCGCCTACAGCGGAACGTCAGAATCTCAAACAAGTTCCGGACCCTTTTTTGTCGCTCGAATAGGGCAGATTTGGGCATTTTTCTTGTTACATTGGTGACCTTTTGCCCTGCACAAAGTAGCGGCAAAACGCCTTAAAAACGCAGCGAAAACGCTGTAAAAAAAACACTGCAAAATCGCGCGATTTTCTGCCTGAAAACGCTACGCTCAGGTGTGAATGGGGCCTTAGAACAGTCCTGTGCTGATAGTATATTTGTATACAGGATTTATATAGCACCAAAAGTTTGCATAGCTCTTTACAATGTGAGGGAAGACAGTACAGTTACAATACAATTCAATACATGAGGGATCAGAAGGCCCTGATCGTATATTTATTATATCGAGTCTCATGAGATGTTCTAAAGCTTCTGATAACTTACTGATCTGTGAGAATTCACAGATCAGAAACTATAAGATTTATATATTTATTACTGGTAAACAGGTCTCCAAATAGCCGTAATCTATGATTTGCTGGAGGGAAGGTGGAGGCAGCAAAGGAAGAATCCACATGATTAAAAAAAAAGAAAAAAAAAAGCCCTTGAAGCGAAGCATACCTCTAAACAAAAGAAAAGAATGTTCATGTATCCACCTCGTTATTGATGAATCCTAGTTAACTGTACAAATGTGAGATCTCGGAGGCCCCTAGAGCCCTGTGCCCCTAGGCGGAACCTTTAAATCAAGTTTTCTAGTGAACGGTCTAATAATCCCCGGATAGTACAGTGCATTATTTTGACAGTGAAAATCTTGTAGAAACTGGGTCTAGGACTATGTAACACAACACTGCGGCTGTTCTCTGACTACCTAATAAATGGTCCATTATCTGCTCCTTCACTCAGAAATCTATTAGCAGGCCAGCAAACAGGCTGCATTGTCTAATTTCCCAGGAGAATAGTAGAACTTGCGATTGCTCAGAGAAAGCAACTTCAACATGAAGAGTTACAGAAAAAAAACACTTCTTACTGCGTGCAAAAGCTGAACCAAGCAGGGAGACAAAAAGGTTCATAACAGATAAAACACAATCCAAAAATGAACACATGCAATAAAACAATTAGTGTATACATGTCATCATTTTAGGATGTAAAAGTTCTGCTCCTGACAGAAGACCTTTTCCTACACAGGACTCTCTGTATATGGGCAGTCACATTTCAAATGTCAGTAATAGTGGTCTGTATCGCTCCAAGAGGACTAGTCATTGTCCCGTATTCATTTCCATGGCCCCGGAACCAGCATGAGACCAGCTCGCCTAAAAGTTTCCATTTTTATAAATAGAGCTTTGTCCTCTCTGGGCAGGGGGGGCACAAGAGGAAGGATCAGGCAATGCCTGGCACTATGTACCCTACAGGTTTTTGAGAGCATGACTAAATTTATGTCACATACATTTGTGGAAACACCTGATCCTGTGCTTTGTTTATGCAGGGTAAAGCAACAGATTCCTTCTCTGTCATGCTGCGCCATTAAGCTGCAAGACGTGATGGAAATACTAATTAATTTTCAAGCATGAAGGAGCGAGCATGTGACTGGCCCCATGTGACAATGATTGGCCCAGTGCTGTGCAGCTCAGTGTACATTCTCAGCATGCCTCAGTCCTGAGATGAAGGAATGCCCGTGCACATGCGCAGGAGTTACATCATCCTGTGGTGAGCAATCAAGAAGGCCGAAGACCCTGTACCTGGAGGAAGGCAGGGGAAGAAGAGCTCACAGCCATCTCATAGCTGTGGACCTTTGTTCCCCTTTGAAGTGATTGTAAAGTATAAAAAAAAAAACACACACAAAAAAAAAAAACACCACAGGTTTATACTTAAGGCCCCATGTACACGGGACGCTGTTAAACGTGCGTTCAGAGGCAGGTGGACGCTTTTTTCACCTGCCCCTGAACTCAATGTTATCTTATGTGACCATGTACACGTAGTCTTGTTTCTTGCTGTTTTTTTTGCAGTTGCGTTTAACAGCGTTTCTTTGGAAGCAAAAAAAATAAATGGGTTCAGACGCAGAAGCATGGGTACCCGCGTGTAGACGCGTTTTCATTTATAAGCGTTTTTAAAGGTGCCCTATATTTTAGACCTGATAAGACAAAAATATGATGGAAAACAATGAAAAAAACATAGTTAAGAATGTTTTAATTACTTTTGATGATTCATGGACTAATATATATATATATATATATATATATATATATATATATATATATATATATATATATATATATATATATATATATATATATATATATATATATATATATATATATATATATATACATACACACATATACTTTTTCAGCACAGCACGGGCAGCACAGTGGTGTAGTGGGTAGCACTCTCAGCTAGCAGTAAGAAGGGTCGCTGGTTCAAATCCCAACCACGACACTCCCTGCCTGGAGTTTGCATGTTCTCCCTGTGCCTGCGTGGGTTTCCTCCGGGTACTCCGGTTTCCTCCCACAATCCAAAGACATGCAGTTAGGTTAATTGGCTTCTGTCCAAAAATTGGTCCTAGTATATGAGCGGGGACCTTGGATTGTGGGCTCCTTGAGGGTAGGGACCGATGTGAGCGTGCGATGTACAGGGATAGGGACAATTGTAGACACTCACTCAGGTTGAACTGGATGGACTGATGTCTTTATTCAACCTTACTAAATATGAAACTATGAAGTAGAAGGTCAAATGTGACAATCAAAAGGATGGGTCCAATTGCAACGAACTCGGACTCTGGACCTCTCACGCAATTTTTCTACGTCGTTCTAGCCTCATCAAGAGCAATGTCAGGAGCATTTCCTCACATATGCTGCTCTCTCTGCTGCTGCTACTACTACTCACTCTGGTCAAAATGGCTGAAATAGTTAACTATGTTTTTTGCGCTTGGGGAGGGCCTTAAATGAGGTAATCTTAATAAACGTTTCTAGGCGCAAACACGGTTAAACGCGGCATGCAAACGTGGCTAAACGGCATTTTAAACGTAGGTTTCAAGGTGTCAAAAAAATTAGTTCAGAGGACTTTGCCTCAGCGTCCCGTGTACATGGAGACTTACCTGCACAGAGCAGTTCCGAATCTCATCTTTTGGGAGCACATGCACAATGAGTGATTTTCAATCTGGGATCCGAAAGCTGTGCACGGGGCTGTAAATGCAATGCCACAGAGAGCAGATGAAGACCTGGCATCTGCCAGAATGGAGAGATGGCACATAGACCATGCCACTTGACCATGTCATTACATCAATCCTGGCTGGAAAGCAACAGAACGCCACAAGTTAAATAAAAAGTATAAAGAGGAACATATACATTGATCCTTAATAGTTTTGATGCAGCGCAATAATACTGTTGAGTTTACTACACCTTTCAAGGATTTGCTACTGAGTATTTGGTGACAGATGCCACAGCATACCTTCAGAGGTATAGTGGGGAGTCCATGCCCCAACAGGTTATAGTGGGTGGTCATATCTTAATGGCCGATCGATGCATTTCATCTGTATGTTAAGCTTTTTGTCTGGAGCTCAGCGTTAAGTAACTGTATTAAATGAATTGATTTTTAGGCTACATTGGCATTCTTTACTAAAGAAAAAGGGGCATCATTTTTTTTTTGTTATTATAATACGATATAGGGCTGATGATAAGAATGGAACACACACTGTTAACATAAAATCAGTCTTCAAAGATCAGATTTGGCAGTCGGTCCTGTCCCTCCCTGTGTCATATAATCCAGATGTGAATGATGTCACCTCCCCGGCTGCTGCCACACATTGTGCTTTGATGGTGTCAAAGAGCGGAGGCTCTGAAAGGGGACAGCTAATAAGACAAGCATTCTAAAGTGCTGCCCATCCATCAGGCAGCCTGGACTACAATTCCCAGCATGCTTTGCTTGATGTAAAGTAGACTTGTGCTCTGCGGGGTTAAATAAAAGAACGCATCACCCTACCACCACCCACTTGTACTCACCTTCACACCTTAAAAAAAAAAAGTCTGCCTCTATATGACCACATTTAGGTGGGTTGAGAAAAAAAATGTATTCCAAATACTTTACGGTACCTGCTCTTAGGCAGGATTTATGGGAATCGCAGTCTTTTCCCATAAACCTCACTCTTGAAGTGTATTTCCACTTCTGCTGCCAAATTGGGATAACACCTACTTTTTTGTTACATATTCCCATTAACATGGCATAACTTGCAAGAAAAAAAAATGTCAAAACTGCTGGATACTTTTTAAGTGCTCTTTATTTGCTTAAGAATACTTACCTGTTTTCCCCCTGCTAGGTAATGTTTGGGGGGGGGGGGGGGGGGGGGGGCTGTGGAGTAATCCGGGGTCAGTACTGTGATTGCAGTTATTAATTTTCAGCTGTAAATTCAATTTGAACACAAACTCAATCTGTGTGGGGAGAAAGACACTAAAGCCGGGTACACACACTGGTTGCATGGGAAAAAAAATGCTGCTGTACTAACCATGCGAGGTTAGTCCAGCAATCTCCCCTCACTGAGCTGTTAACATTACCCCCCCCCCCACCCCCCACCCCCGTCAGAGCACTCTGCTTAGCGCTCTCTGCCATTGGCTGAGAGCGTTGATCAGGAGTCTGTTGGCTGCTTTTTTCCAGCATGCAGGTCCGACAGACCGACATACACATGTCTTTGGCACCGCCTATGGCCTGCCTGAGACTTTACAGGAATTCTTAGGCAAGGTCAGGGTTAACCTACGTTTTGAGATCGAAGGTCATCAGGGTTTGATGTCCTTTTGTGTTTCCAAGAAATTAACTAGCAGGCCCATCTAAATAGTAAATAAAACTGAAATAAATGAATTACACACACATATATATATACACACACACACACACACACACACACACACACACACACATACACATAAATATATGTGTATGAGCTGCACGATTCTGGCCAAAATGAGAATCGCTATTTTTTTGCTTAGAATAAAAAAGATCACGATTCTCGCAACGTAAAATATTTCACATTATACAAAAAAAAGGTGCTAATTTTACTGGTTATTTTTTTTTTTATTATTCATTAAAGTAATTAAAAAAAAATTGCATTTGAAAGATCGCTGTGCAAATACAGTGCGACATAAAATATTACAACCACCATTTTATTCTCTAGGGTGTCTACTAAAAAAATATATATATGTTTGGGGGTTTCAAGTAATTTTCTAGCAAAAAAATAAATTATATTTTAACTTGAAACCAACAAATTTTAGAAAAAGGTTTAATGGTTAAACTTTTTTCACTTACACACAGTCTATTCCATTGACAAATTGTTACAATGTTTATACTTAAGTTCAACTGATAAAGAATGTTGTGATTCTTGGCAGACTGCCCGTTTTTTTTTTTTTTCTTCCTTTCTTTTGAGGGCTGTGACTTCAGAAGAGCAGAGAGACTTCTTTGCATAGAAAGAATTGTGAAACACTTTAATCAAGATCGCGATAACGATTCTTGATGATTAATTGTGCAGCTCTAATATATATATATATATATATATATATATATATATATATATATATATATATATATATATATATATATATATATATATATACATACACACACACATACACAATGTCCCCCCTCGGCTTATACTCGAGTCAGCACCGTCTGTCTGCATGAACAGCGTGTCAGGAATACTAACTACACACCTGTGGGCTGGGTTCATAGACGTCCCAGGAAGAGAAGTCAGTGCTCAGAATTGGAGACGGCTCTGGCCAGGATGTCAGGGGGGGGGGGGGGGGGGTTCCAGGAGAAAGAGACAGGAGCCTAAGTGCCGGTTCACATTGGGGCAACACGACTTACAGCGCGACTTAGCAAGGCAACTTGGAAGCAACTTCAGCGTGACTTGGAAGCAACTTCAGCGTGACTTGGAAGCAACTTCAACGTGACTGAGTTATTTACAACACAACTTCAAGTCGCCCCCGGGCCAGGCTACTTTGGCTGTGGCCAATCACAGAATAATCAGCTCTCTGGGAGGGTGGGGTTTGCCTGAGTAAACAAATTTCTTTTCCTGTAAAGTCGCTTCAAAATAGATGGAGATCCGACTTGGAGGCGACTTCCATTGAAATCAATGGGTACAGGTCACCTAGAAGTCGGATTGAAGTCGTACAGGAAGCTTTTTTGAAGTCGGAGCGACTTCAGTAGTGTGCATTGAGACGGCTCCATAGATTAACATTACAGCGCGACTTGGGGCGTCTCGGGGCGACCTGAAGTAGGATCCTGGGTCGCCCTGGTGTGAACCGGCTCTAAGACTGCAGGTGACAGTCTGTGTGCACGTTTGAAGCAGGCCGGTGTAGCCTGTGACTAAAGCAGCACAAAGCTGACAGTGAGTAAGCCAGGAGGCTATCGTTTGGTGATGGTGGAACCCCCTGCGAGGGAAGATTTCTGTTTGTTTGAACTTTTTCCTGTCCTTTAAATAAAAGTGGGCTGCCATGCCCTAAAAACGCAAGTCTGGAGTGGCACGTTTCTGGAAAATTGCATGCACCACTTGAACCTAATCACCCCGGATCGTCACTATATTATTATATATATTATATATAAATATATAAAATAAATGTGTGTATGGAAATATTATGTCAGTACAATTTTTATGATAATAATCATGTTATTATACTTTTGATACTGTCAACTTGCCTCGTTCAAAGTTCCAATTCTCTCCACCCCCCTATTTTTGTCTAAACCTATACTTAAGGCCTTTACTTAAAGCGGTTCTGCACTGACAAACTGAATTATTTTTTTTTTTACGGTCTATCTGAAAAGTATTAATCTTAGAATAAACTTGTTTCAGTGCTGCACCGTTTCTACATCCGTTTTTCTGTCTAAAATCTTAATCTCCTGACCGATGTCATTTTGCTTGTGGGCATTTGAAGCCCACAAGCAAACACTTCCTGGTTCCATTTGTTTTGCCGTACCAGCATTCACTGCCGGTTCCCGCGCATGCTCAGTGGCTTCACAGCGCCATCGAAATCACGCGAGATTTCGCATCTGACCTCCGCAATGTCTCCTGGGATTAATTACACGAGATCCCAGGAGACACGGCGAATTCAAAAGGAAATGACGCGGATCCCCGCTCAGAGCCCGCCCACCGCCGCAGGGAGAACAATACCGATGAAGGCAGCATTAAAAAGGTAGGCTTAACAGATGCAGAGTTGAACCATCAATTCTGTCATTTCACATGTTAGAGAAGCGATAGACAGGAAGATGATCGGATGGGTGCAGAACCGCTTTAAGACGAAACGTCATTTAAAGTGAAAGTTTTGCCCATCCTCCTCTTCCTCTCCTACTGTAAAAAAAAGTTGTTGTTTTGTTCTTGGGAGTGGGTACCTTTTTCTGACCAGTACCAACTCCCACTTATGCAATTCTCTCTCGTAGCTTCATTTTTTTGTCAAAGCGAAATTGAACAAGCTAAAAGTTAGAAGCTGATTGGTTACCATGCAAAGCTGTAAATCAACCACTATGCCTTACTAGGATGGGTACAAAGTGTAAAAAACAGATGCAGTAGTCACCTGATCTTTGGTCAGAAGGCTCTTCCTGACTGTTATTTCCCCAAGACCATTTGGCAGGGCCATAGTGACTAATTGCAGCACTGGTCAAATGACCAGCTGCCAGAAGAGACCAAAGGGGTGGATTTACTTCTAACTTCAGAGCGTTTGGGGCTTTGGAAATAAACCTGGAAGCTGATTGGTTTCTATGTTGACCTGCACCAGATTTTACATGCTCCAGTTTCAGTAGTGGCAGCACAGTGGTGTAGTGGTTAGCACTTTCACCTAGCAGTAATAGGGTCGCTGGTTCAAATCCTGACCATGACACCTTCTGCCTGGAGTTTGCATGTTCTCCCTGTGCCTGCTTGGGTTTCCTTAGGGTACTCCGGTTTCCTCCCACACTCCAAAGACATGCTGGTAGGTTAATTAGATCCTGTCGATAAAATTGACCAAATATGTGTTTGTAAGCGTGTCGGGACCCCACAGGGCAAGGACCGCGCTATACCACAGATGGACACCAGTGGCAAAATGCGCCCTGAGGCGATTCAGTTCGCATAGGTAGCGCTATACAAGTCATTCATTAATTCATTCAGTAGATCTCCTCCTAAAGTATTCTCCAGGAAAGAGAGGTTTTTAGGCACTTCTATTACGTTTTACTTATTTGCTCTGATGTGCAACTAAAATTGTTTTAAAGTAAAAACGTTTTGAAAAACTTTGGATAGAGTATGGAATTGTTAAAACTTCTAGCAGGTCTTTTGCCTGCCGTGTCCCATTAGTAGGAATTACCTTTAATTCCTGTTCTAAATACATAAACGGGAAATGAGAGAAAATCCCTCCAATGTAAAGAAAATACACAGATTTCTCCTCTAGTCTTGTTCTGGTGACATTTTGGATTTCATATCACTTTCAGTCATGAAATGTTCACCAGCACAAAAAGAGTGAATCATCCTAATGGGGACACAGACAGCAAAAAAAAAAAACCTCACCATTCTACAAAAAAAATTAAAAAAAATATTTAGCTTTAGATACACTTTAAAGTAAAACTAAAACAGACAGTTCTGGTATAATTGCCCCATATGTAAAGTATACAAAAGTTTTTTTTTTTTTTCAAAAGAAAAGGAAGTCTTGTACTCTGAAAGGGCATTAGAGTAATGTTTGTTATTTTTTATTTGTTGTTCGTTTTTTTTTTTTTTTTTTATACAAACAATGCAATTTAAATTCAAGAGAGAGAGAAAATTACATTACTATTAAATTATTTTTATAGAGAGATGCTTGGAATCATATTTTCATGAAAACAAAATTAAAAAAAAAAGATCCCATTGAGCGAAAATCCATAATAGTTTAACAGAATTGTGGTGAAATATGAAAAGGTGTTTCTAGGCGTTAGAATTTCCAGTGATATTTTCAGTGACTGTGTAAGCCAACCCCGATCGCCTGCCCAGCTCCCCCACAGCTAGCTGATAACTGCTTGTGCGCACGGCCAACGCCTGCTCTGTTGCCCGCCAGCTTTTTATGCAATTATTTCAACAGATTTTTCTCCATCAAAACGTGAAGTCATTTATTTACATTCTTAAGAGAAGGAGAACTGAAAACACTGAAGCATTTCAGGTTACAGATTTTAAAAGAACACTCTCACTTCTTGATATAATGAAGGAAAACTGTTGTAGAACTGGGATTTACCAGGACAGGGAGTCGTGGAAGAAGAACAAAGTGTGTATTTAGCAAAGATGTATTTTCTTCATTTTGGACAAAGTATTAGAACTCCTATAGGGTTTCAGCTACTATCTGAGGCTGGGCTAGAGATTTTCCCTCACTTCCTATTCTACTGACAACTTTTTACTAGACAGGAAGTGAGGGGGATCTATTTGACTGTAACCATTTTGTCACAGGCTTGAGTGGGATGAGAGCACAGCTGCCCATACAGACAGAATCTGGATACTGAGTGGGCAACAACTAAATTACATTGATGGTCAATAGAAAAGGGCACCCTTACATTGGTGGTCAGTGTAGTGCCCCTTACATTGGTGGTCAGTGTAGTGCCCCTTACATTGGCGGTCAGTGTAGTGCCCCTTACATTGGCGGTCAGTGTAGTGCCCCTTACATTGACAATCAGTAGAGAAGGGCGCCCTTACATTGGTGGTCAGTATAGCGCCCCTTACATTGGCGAACAGTAGAGAAGGGCACCCTTACATTGGTGGTCGGTATAGTGCCCCTTACATTGGTGATCAGTAGAGAAGGGCACCCTTACATTGGTGGTCGGTATAGTGCACCTTACATTGGTGATCAGTAGAGAAGGGCACCCTTACATTGGTGGTCAGAATAGTGCCCCTTACATTGGCGATTGGTAGAGAAGAGCCCCCCTAGATTGGTGGTGAGTGGAGAAGTTCCCCCTTTCACAGTAATCTCTAAAAAAGTGCCCTACCTTACATTGGTTGTAAGTAGAGAAGTGCCCCATTCCAGTTGCGATTGATACAAGTGTGTCCCTCTACATTGGTGATTAATGGAGAAGTGGCTCCTTACATTGGTGGTAAAAATGTCTTAGGCCCCTTTCACACTGGGGCGTTTTTCATGCGGTGCGGCGCTAAAAATAGCGCCTGTTCACCGCATGAAAAAATCCGGCCCCATTCACTCCAGTGTGAAAGCCGACGGGCTTTCACACTGGAGCGGTGCGCTAGCAGGACGGTAAAAAAAAGTCCTGCTAGCAGCATCTTTGGAGCGGGATAGGAGCGGTGTGTTCACCGCTCCTATACCGCTCCTTCCCATTGATTACAATGGGAGACCGCCGTAAAACCGCGGCAATACCGCGGTTACCGCGATAATACCGCGGCTACGGCGGCGCTCTGCGGGGGGTGTTTAACCCTTTTTCGGCCGCTCGCGGGGGGTAAAACCGCACCGCGAGCGGCCGAAAACCGCGGTGAAAACGACGGTAAAGCAGCGCTAAATATAGCGCTGCTTTACCGTCACCGCGGATCACCGCCCCAGTGTGAAAGGGGCCTTACTGTGCATATCCACCCAGATAGGCTTGCGGCTCTTAGCTACTAAGTGATCAAAACCACAAGCCCCGCTGCTATTCTGCATAGGCAGAGTAAACTGTCTAAGTTTCTGGGTTTTAACTTTAGTATATTATCATTGGATACAATTTATTTTGGTTGTATTTTTTTGTGTTTAGAAATTTCTAAATACCGTATATACTCGAGCATAAGCCGACCCGAATAAAAGCTGAGGCACCCAATTTTACCACAAAAAAACGGGAAAATGTATTGACTTGAGTATAAGCCTAGGGTGAGAAATCTGCAGCTACTGTAAGTGGAAAAGAGGGTCAACAATGCCCGTTTGCAGCCTCACTGTGCCCATTTGCATGCCTCACTGTGCCCATTTGCAGCCATAGGTCCCCTTAACTTCAAACTCGGTAGTTAAGGGTTCCTAGATGCCCCCTAGCTGCAGCCAAAATATGGGGCTGCAGCCAAAATGACATTGCTGCAGATGGACACAGTTGACCGAATTTGGGGCCCCGTATCTCGGGGCCACTTAGTGCTAGGAACCCCAAATTTGATGGGCAAACTCAGTCGAACTAGCACTACAACATATCCAGATGGGGTTCCTAGCACCAAGTGGCCCGAGATACGGGGGCCCCAAAGTCGGTTCAGAAAATGTCAAGCACTTTTCTGCAGCAGAGAATGACTTTTTCCGAACCGACTTATGGGCCCCGTATCTCGGGGCCCATTGTTGCTAGGAACCCCATTAGATATGTTGTAGTGCTAGTTCCACTGGGTTTGCACACCAAATTTGGGGTTCCTAGCACCAAGTATGCCCGAGATACGGGGCCCCAAAGTCGGTTCGAAAAATGACATTCTCTGCAGAAAAGTGCTTGACTCGAGTATAAGGCGAGGGGGGTGTTTTCAGCACAAAAAAATGGTGCTGAAAAACTCGGCTTATACTCGAGTATATATGGTAGACAGACGTTCTATAGCTGTTTTTACTCTTTCTTTGTCTCAAAAGCCATTTAATCTAGCAGCATACTTTTGAAGTGTGTTCTATGGTGATAAGGTAGTTATACAATAATGATATCATTTGTTTGCACTAAATAGCAATATCACCGCTGAATAAACACCCGATAAGATAATTCTAAGCACACAGTTCAAGCGTCAGCCATATTTCACACGACGGAGGAAAGTGGAAGTATAGTGCTGGATCCATAAGTTCATTTTACTGGTATTGTTATCTTAACGTATTAATGTGGATGTAAATGATCTGCCTTGGGCAGGCAGCTTCTACACCCCAAAGGATATCCTAGGTCTCCTTGGCTTTCAGTGTAATTTAAGAAAGTTTGTAATTTAAGAAAGTTTGAAATTTAAGCCCCACACCACTGCCAAGAGGTCCAGATTCAACAACTTTAGGCCATTAAAAAGGTCAGGGGTACAATTCAAGAAATAGCCAATGCGTTTCAGGAGTCTAAGTGCCCTCTTCATCAGGGCTAGAAAGAACATACGATTTTCATGTCAATCTGACATCAATACAATATCCACTGGGTCATAATTAAAACCAAGACAGTCAATAGTAAAGTGTCAAAATAATTACATAAAAATTAACAAAACAAAAATAAAAGTCGCCCATGCTCAGACCAAAGCAGCACTCAGCCCCCAATAATACAAAACAAAAGAAGAAAACAGAACAATTGGACTTTGGGGACTGGTGCTCTAAAGTAGTACAACAAATGTATAAAAATACAAAAATGTATTTGATTTGCATAAAAAAAAAAATATAACAAGTACTTATTCACATTCATAGTGTAAAAGTAAGATCACCATTTCAACAATGTACGTCCAGGATGCTGAGATAATGATAAATGGATCAATATTCATTTGCGAATACTGAAATCTCTATGCATTTCATGGGACAACGCCCACTTCATCAGGAGACAGTCACAGTCGGTTTGTATGTACATGTAGAAATAAATTGGATATAGTTCAAAACCAGAGAGATTAAAAGAAATGGTATCTGGATCTCAAAAGCTGCGGATAACCACAGTAGGGGTTTTTGACCGGGAGCTGATGGGTGGGCAGAGAAGAAGGGGCAAAACCCCCACTATAGAACCCCTTAGGTACAAATGAAAAATCCAAAAGGACACTGCAGCAAGGAGGGCTGCAGGAAACAGCTAAATGATCAGGCGGAAAAATGAGAACGAGTGCCAAACAAGAATAGGGGTGCTGGAAAAAAAGAAGAAAAAAAAAACTGGTATGTGTACAAACTGAACCATACATTATACAATCTGATTGTACAGTCATACAGTGCCTTGAAAAGGTATTCATACTCCTTGAAATTTTCCACATTTTGTCAT
This sequence comes from Lithobates sylvaticus, assembly GCA_028564925.1. Lineage (NCBI taxonomy): Eukaryota > Metazoa > Chordata > Amphibia > Anura > Ranidae > Lithobates > Lithobates sylvaticus. Next base: position 176,512,200 of record CM053035.1, on the reverse strand, counting down.
GTTACAACCAAAAACAAAAATGTACTACTTTATTGGGATTTTATGTGATAAACCAACACAAAGTGGCACATAATTGTGAATGGAAGCAAAATGATAAATGTTTTTTTTTTTGCAAATAAATATGTGAAAAGTGTGGGGTACATTTGTATTCAGCCCCCTTTACTCTGATACCCCTAACTAAAATCTAGTGGAACCAATTGCCTTCAGAAGTCGCCTAATTAGTAATGTGTAATTTAATCTTAGTATAAATACAGCTGTTCTGTGAAGCCCTCAGGAGGTCTGTTAGAAAATTTTAGAGAACAAACAGCATCATGAAGGCCAAGGAACACACCAGATAGGTCGGGGTTAAGTTATAAAAAAAAATATCCCAAGTTTTGAACATCTCATGGAGCTCTGTTCAATCCATCATCTGAAAATGGAAAGAGTATGGCACAACTGCAAACCTACCAAGACATGGCCGTCCACCTAAACTGACAGGCTGGGCAAGGAGAACATTAATCAGAAAAGCAGCCAACAGGCCCATGGTAACTATTGTAGAGCTGCATAGATCCACAGCTCAGGTGGGAGAATCTGTCCACATGACAACTATTAGTCGTGCTCTCCACATATCTGCCCTTTATGGAAGAGTGGCAAGAAGAAAGACATTGGAGAAAGAAAGTCATAAGAAGTTCAGTTTGCAGTTTGCGAGAAGCCATGTGGGGGACACAGCAAACATGTGGAAGAAGGTGCTCTGGTCAGATGAGACCAAAATTGAACTTTTTGGCCTAAAAGCGTGTGCGGCGGAAAACTAACACTGCACATCACCCTGAACACATCATCCCCACTGTGAAACATGGTGGTGGTAGCATGTTGTGGGGATGCTTTTCTTCAGCATGGACAGGGAAGCTGGTCAGAGTTGATGGGAAGATGAATGGAGCCAAATACAGGGCAATCTTAGAAGTAAACCTGTTATACCCGGCCGGACTTTGCATCGGGCAAAACTCCGTCGGCATTTCCGGAAACATTTAGAACAGGTTCTATATCCAAGTCCGTCGGAAATGCCGACAGAAAAAGTCAGATGGGGGATACATACGGTCGGAATATACGATGAAAAGCTCCCATCTGACTTTTTCCATCGGAAATTCCAGCCGTGTGTACGCAGAATTAGAGTCTGGAAAAGACTTGAGACTGGGGCGGAGGTTCACCTTCCAGCAGGACAACAACCCTAAACATACAGCCAGAGCTACAATGGAATGGTTTAGATCAAAGAATATTCATGTGTTCGAATGGCCCAGTCAAAGTCCAGACCTAAATCCAATTTAAAATCTGTGGCAAGACTTAAAAATTGCAGTTCGCAGACACTCTCCATCCAATTTAACCGAGCTTGAGCTATTTTGCAAAGAAGAATGGGCAAAATGTTCACTCTCTATATGAGGAAAGCTGGTAGAGACATCCCCAAAAAGACTTGCAGCTGTAATTGCATTGAAAGGCGGTTCTACAAAAGTATTGATTGGGGGCTGAATACAAATGCACGCCACACTTTTCAGATATTTGTAAAAACAATTGAAATCCATTTATCATTTTCCTTCCACTTCACAATTATGTGCCACTTTGTGTTGGTCTAGCACATAAAATCCCATTAAAATACATTTACGTTTATTACAAAAAATGTGGAAAAATTCAAGGTGTATGGAATATTTTTTGAAGGCACTGTAAAACCAAAAAATAGATAAATAAAATAAAAGAAATAAAAATCAAAAAGAGAACAATAACAGCACATTGCATTCCACACAAGGGACACCGATGCCAAGATTTGTCAGGCAAATATATCAATATAAAATTAAAAGTTTATTCTGCTGGTTCCTTAAAAGAGAAGTATGAGATTTTTTTACTTACCTAGGTGAATAAAGCATCGGACCAACGCTGCATCTGTCCCCCGCCACCTCTTCATTGAGAACCGAGCCACCGAACATCGCCGATGGCTCGGTTCTCTCACCTCCCCGAGTGGAGAGCTGCTGCCTGTCAGTCAGTAGCTCTTCTCCTCCACGCTCATTGGAACGCTGAGCTGTGGAGGGGCGGGGAGCGTCCATCAGTCCAGGCACCTGGCGGATTCCCGACTTCCGAAGTCAGGATGACGCGGTGACTGGACTGATTCCAGCGACGTCAGCAGAGAGTGGATTTCAGACCACTCTTTGCTAAAAGCAGGTCACAAAAGTCCAAAACTAATTGCACTCCTGTGACCCATAGGAGAAGCCCAGCCGAATGAGCCCAGGCTGGACTTCTCCTTTAAAGCAGATTTTACTCTTCTTCATTTTTTTAAACCCCTAGTTATCTGGCAGCGAGTTCCGCACTTTTCAGATACTCACCCACCCAGCAGATCCAGCATCATCCAGCTGGGACTCTCTTCTCTTCTGCCAGCGTTCAGTCCCACTCCTCTATGTTTTGGTGTGACATTGAGAGGCTGCCCACTGTTCTGGGGTCAGCCGATGCGCTTCCTGATGATGCGCCACTAGGCCTGCCCTCTCCTCTACCGAACAAAGGGTTTTGCTTCCTGAGATATGTGGCATGTATATCCCAGGAGGCAAAGGAAGGACAGTGCACATTAGCCGCATAGGCAAATGACACGCAAGGGGGGCACGTGCTGGCCAATTTAGTTTAAAAAATAAAAAAAGAAGAGGGCTATTCATGCAAAAGACTACAGGAGGGGTGGAGAAGAATAGGGAGAAAAAAAAAAGAGTGAAAAAAGAGAAGAGTGAATTAAAAAAATAAAAATAAAAAATAAAACATTGTAAAATAATCCTGTGAGATTGGCAATGTGTCTGTGTTATACAATCACCTCAAATTACAAAGCTTTAACAACTAAATAAAGAGCTTTATTTCAGCCGTGGGAATCATTTATAAATCTTATTAGACTCAATTGGAAACAACCATCACTTTTTTTTGGAAAATACAAATTCATAGGCTGGTGTGTTAGCTTTGAGAACTAAGCCTAAAGCTATGGAAAAATGTATAGTACTATCTATAAGCAAGTAAAAACTCACCAGAGTAATAAATGAAGGTGGGGTCAGAGCAACCACACAAAATTTATCTTTCAAAGAAATGACTTCATTATATAGAAATATGATTGTTTGTTATTTGTTACTTTTCACTTAACCAGCCTTTTTTGCACAGATTTACCAAATAATGCCAACAGAAAGTGTAAAACTGTAGCAACCATGACTTATGATAAATAGCTTAAAATACATCTAACTGGGGAAACATGACATTTCCTAGGAATGCATATGGTGTGGTTTCCCTTGAACTTCCTGTATTTCCACCTGAAAAACTCATAACTTCTGCATCTGAGGCTGCAGAACTTAATGTCAGTACTTAAAGAGGAACTGCGGTCTGCTCAAATAATTTGTAATAAAAACATCTTTGCCATTCTGAGGCTTCCCTCCAACCACTTTGCATATTATTTTATATATACTGTGATTCTTTACTTGCCAAATATGCTGCAGAAATCTCCCTCCACTGAGTCTGGCTGTATCCATTTTAACTGTGGGCAGCTGAAGCTGCTGCCTCTTCACTTCCTGGATTTAAAAGACACACAGAGACACACCTCCAGCTCTGCAACCCTCTTATGACCCCCCCCCCCCCCCTCCCTGGCATTACTAGTAAAAAAAAGAATAAATACAAATTCCATAAACACATCCCATAGTTTGTAGACGCTATAACTTCTGCGCAAACCAAACAATATATGCTTATTGGGATTTTTTTTACTAAAGATATGTAGCAGAGTACATATTGGCCTAAATTGAAGAAGAAATTCGTTTTTTTTTACATTTTATTTTTTGGATGTGTTTTACAGCAGAAAGTAAAAAATAGTTTTTATTTTTTTTCAAAATTGGCACTTTTTGTTTATAGCAGAAAAAATAAAGAACCGCAGAGGTGATCAAATACCACCAAAAGAAAGCTCCATTTGTGGAAAGAAAAGGACATCTATTTTATTTGTGTACAGCGTCGCACGACCGCGCAATTGTTAGTTAAAATAGCGCAGTGCCCTATCGCAAAAAATGGCCTGGTCATGAAGGGGGATAAACCTTCCGGGGCTGAAGTGGTTAACCACATCCGGACCGTCCACCGTCGTTATATGTCAGTACTTTGGAGGATATCATTATCCTCGTCTTCAGTGAGCGGTCCGGTTTAAGATAAAAGTGGTCTCTGTGGCAGATTCGCCACAAGATCATTTTTATCGGTGGCGGGAGAAGGTCCCCCTCCCGCAGCGATCCGGTGCCCTCCGCTGCTTGTTGGAGGCACTCTCGTCTGTCCCCTGCCTGAGTATGGAGACGAGTGAGAGGGAAGATGGCCCCTCCCCCTTCTCCATATCACTGCAGGGTGGAAGCGACGTCAAAACCCCACTTCCGCCCATAGCTCTGTCTTTTTTTTTTATGACAACATTTTTTTATTGCATTTTAATGTAAATATGAGGAAATCTAAGGTCTTTTTGACCCCAGATCTCATATTTAAGGAGGTCCTTTCATGCTTTGTTCTATCACAAGGGATGTTTACATTCCTTGTAATAGGAATCAAAGTGACACAATTTAAAAAAAAAAAAATTGTCAAATTAAATAAATAAATAAAAAAGGTAAAATAAATGAGGAAAAAAATTTTTTTTTTAAACACGCCCCGTCCCGACAAGCTCGCGTGCAGAAGCGAACGCATACGTGACTAGCGCCCACATATGAAAACGGTGATCAAACCACAGCAATAATTCAAGCCATAGACCTCCTCTGTAACTTAAAAAATTAAATTTTTTAAAATGTCACCTATGGAGATTAAGGGTAAAAGTTCGTCACCATTCCACGAGCGGGCGCAATTTTGAAGCGTGACGTGTTGGGTATCAATTTACTCGGCGTAACATTATCTTCAACAATATAAAAAAAAATTGGGCCAACTTTACTGTGGTCTTTTTTTTTAATTCAAAAAAGTATATTTAAAAAAAAAAAAAAAAAAAGTGTGCTTGTAAGACTGCTGCACAAATACGGTGTGACAAAGTATTGCAACGGCCATTTTATTATAGGGTGTTAGAAAAAAAAAGTATAATGTTTGGGGGTTCTAAGTAATTTTCTAGCAAAAAAAAATGTTTTTAACTTGCAAACAACAAATCTCAGAAAGAGGCTCGGTCCTTAAGTGGTTAAAGTAGTTTTAAACCTTCAGTGTTTTATAGCTTAATACATTGAGCACATAAAAAAAAAAAAAAAAACATCCCCATTAAACTGTTAAAGTTCTTATCCCAGTATTTTCAGCTTTAATGCTGTTTTCTGTTCTCTCAGTGAAGCTTTCCTAATCTTCCGTTCTTTACAGGAAAGTTACAGTGGACAGTCCAGTCTCTTAGCTTGGAGAAGGGAGGACAGAGGAGGAGCAAGGGGAGTGCCTTACCATCCTAAACTATGGTGCTGTATGTGTCTATTGAAGAACACCATGTATGGAGATACAACTCCAGTCCCTGTATGTAAAGGCGTCTCCAAAAGATGCTGAAAGAGAAAAAAGGAGCCACTCTAAAATGGGAAACCTGGGGCAGCAGTCATGACAAAAGCTAATACTATAACATAGGCAAGGACTAAAAAAGGTAAATAAAAAAAAAAGCTGCACACTCAGAAGCCAATTTATTCACTTACTGAAAGTCTTAAAGGGATAGTTCACCTTTAACGAAAAACTGCCTATGCTGATAAGGGGCGTCTATAGGCAAAAACAGACAGTGCAGTTCTGACCGAAGTATAATAATGCCCTTGCTCTAGGTGTAGGCCTCATTCAGCCTGACCTGAAAACACCCATGACATTGCTAAGCGAGGCCTAGCTATTACTTCTCACCATCACAGAGGTAAGCTCTCAAACGCTGAGCACAAAGCTACTTCATCAGGGGGGGGAACGAGAGCATGTGAGGGGGTTTGAATCAGAGGAAGAGCTCACTCCTGTGATGGTGAAGTAATAGCTGCGCCTCGCTTAGCAATGTCTTGGGATTTTTCAGGTCAGACTTCATGGTGGCATGTAATTGCCCTATACCAAGGGCAATTTTTACATTTTGGTCAAACCTGCACAGCTTGTTTTTATCTATACCGGCAGTTTTTTTGGTAAAGGTGAACTAACCCTTAAAGCGGGGTGACACTGTCTGGCAAGTTTTTTTTTTTTTCTATTGTACAATGAGAAGGATTAGGAGATGTAAATTCATCACTCACGTGTTCCGTTTTGCAAGCGAACTGCTGCCGGTTTTCGTCCCATAAAAACACTTATAAAAAAAATGTTGCTGCTGGGTGCCATCTTGCCTGTGGGCATGTGAAACCACTAAGGCACCTTCTTCCTGGTTGCTGTTCTTCAGATGGTCCAGCATGCACCGACTTTACTGCGCCGATCTTGCGCGTGCGCAGTAACGGCAAAAACCCCTTTTACAATGTTTTTGATATCTTTATTCCTCAAACTGTATATAAAAGGATTTACAAAGGGGGTAAAAAACAGTGTATAACAATGGCATTATATTTTTGAGCATTCGTGATTGCCCTTCTTTTGGAATCATATATGCAGCAATTAGGGGTTCCATAAAATAAACGTTCGCCGAAATTTCGCAAGATTTCGGCTACATACGCCAAAATCTCGCGAGATTTCGGCAGGGGCCTCGTAAATCTTCGGCGGGTGTCCGCACAGACTCCTGGGATCAATGACACCAGATCCCAGGAGACAGTGCGGCATGACGAGGATCGACGCAGAGACCCCGCCCACCCCCCGCCCACCCCCAAAGAGACAGAGCAGCAATTACAAGGTAAATGAAAAAAAAAAACACGCCATTTAGTACTCTTTACCTGATTTGGAAGGCAAAGAGATTTACTAAATGAAGTGTGTGCAGAACCGCTTTAAACACTGAGGATTTAATATTACTTTATATCTCCACGCAAAATGTCGTGGCCCCTCTTTCCCACTCATTCACAAAATTAAAAAGAAAAACATCCAACACCCTTTTTCTATTTACCCACAGTCCACTGTCACATAACTCTCTGTGGCAACTTTTCTAGGAGTGCAGATTGATAAACCAGCACTATAGTCTGGGCACGCTGCTTCTCCTTGTGGGTCCTTTAGGGTTTGTTTTTTGTTTTTCTAACACACAGCAATTAGAGGGAATTAAATGTTCTAGGATACAAGCTTTAAAATATGGCCACTTTGCTTCAAACGTTTGCCTTCACCAGTTGATATTTGGCTACTGCATAATATGGCTCTTAGATTGTAAGCTCCAACGAGCAGGGCTCTCTGATTCCTACTGTTTTAAAGTGTATGTTGCTGCTGTTTGAGCAGAAAATGTGTGACAAAACACTCATGTGACACGTTTTCAGGCATTTCTATTGAAGTCTAGAGGGACAAAAAGGCTTGTAATTTGCCAAAAAGAAGCTTATGTACTTTTTTGAGCTACAGGGCATTTTGCTTCAGACAACAGAACGCTCATATGTGAACAGGGGCCATTAAAATGAATGGGATTTGGCTTGTAGAGGGTTTTAGAGCTACAAGCTTCAAGCAGAAAATCTCTCAGACGTGAACGGGGCCTTAAGTAGGCCACTTAATTAATAATCAACAATTCGACTGAAGGTACCCAAACACAGAGAGAACGAAAACAGATTGGGGTCTCTTTGTATAAAATCCACATAGCCATTCATCCAGGGAATCTGCAAGTGCATTCATTCTATGCAAATTGGTCAAAATGTTCTTTAGGCTTTTTTCTCCTATGAACATGGGCAGTAGTAAAATACCACATTATGGCCACTAGATAGCGCTGAGAAGCATAGGAAATACACAGGTCTTTGCAACAAGAAAAAAAAAAAAAAAAAAAAATCGAAACACTGCTAGATGGAATTAGCATACCATTAGTAACCACTGGTTACAATTAATTGTTAATTCCTTCTAGCACTCTGAAATAGTTACATTGTCGACCTTATTACAAAAGAACTATGCTCCTCAGCCCCATTGATGTGGATGTAAACCCATCGATACAACGGTTTCAAAAAGCAGTTACATTCCTGGCATGTGCCAGAAATGCAACTGTCACATTTGGCTGTGCTCTTAACTAAAATGTTAAACCATTGAATGGCTGGTGTCATAACTGATCACACGTGCAGCATCAAGGCTGTTGAAGAATAAATAGAGGCCAAGACGGCAGCTTCCTTAGCTGCAAAAGATAGGAGCATTTACTTCCATTAAGTGGCCATTATGCAGTATTTTACTACCGCCCATAAGTCTAGGTTCACACTAGAATGTGGTGCAGGAAACTCTCATTCCGTGTGAGTTTCTCACACCATATTCAAAACGCACTGCTGTTGCGATCTGCAGTGGGTGTCAATGTTAAGTAAATGACAACCCAAATAATTAGGTTTGCCTCCACCAGATTGCATGGTACAAAATGATCATGCAATCCAATTGCAGTGCGTTTCAAAAAGTAGTGCATGCACTACTTTTGGTGCGATATAGTGCAATTTGAGCCCATTCACAATGAATGTGTGGTGTGAACCAGGACTAATAAAAGGAACATGCTTTCATGAGAGAAAAAAATCATTTGTCTTTACCCAACTCAGAATGAATATGCAGATTCACTGGACAAACAGGTAGGCATTTCCTTTGATAAATAAATAAATACCGTATTTAATCAGCGTATAACACGCACCTTTTGCCCTTTAAAATAGGGGAAAAATTGTGTGTGTGTGTTATCCGCCGATATATGCTGCCACCGATGGGAAAGAGGGGACGAGCGCCGCCGAAATAGAGCCGGATCTCGTGTGTACTCAGCTTGGCTCTCTCAGTCACGCTCAGTCCCGCCCCTTGGGCGGCTCCTAGCATGGACGTCCCAGCATTGGACAGCCGTTACGTCCATCATAGGATCCGGGCCAAGGGGCGGGACTAGGCGTGACGCCGAGCACACACGAGATCCGGCTCTATTTCTGCAGCTCTCTTCCCCGCAGCATATATAAGATGGCAGCAGGTGGGCACAGAGCAAGGCTGCAGGTGGGCACAGATTAGGTTGCACTGAAGCTGCAGATGGGCACTAATCAGGCTGCATTGATGCTCACTGACCATTATTTTGTTTTAAAGTGGTTTTAAAAAAAATATTTTTTTCCGGAAACTTCCCTTTTAAATTGGGGTGCATGTTATACGCCGATAAATACGGTAGATAAATAGTTTATCAATAGCTATAAATTTTTCACATTCGGGCAGAGTGGGGAATGGTTAGAACTCCTGACAGCTTTTTTTTCTGCTGTCCCATTTGGGAGATTGCCCTTTACTTCCTGTCTTGCAGACATAGCAGAAAAGTAAGAGGAAATATCTTCAAAGTGATAAGAAACGTATAAAATTTCAAAAGGAAAAATTCTTGGGGGTGGGGAAAGGTTCTAAGAAAGTTCTTTTGTTTTTGTTTTTTATAATCATTAGTTGGGTCACATCGATGTTTGTTTTTGACAGCAGTGATGAGAAAATTTGAAGGGGCAGAATGGAAAACAGTGTATGTGGATTTCATTCCGCACAGTCCATTCATTCCAAAAATCAAATGTTAAAAGCAAACAAAATCTTTTTGACGACAAACGAATGTTCTGTGAATATTTCTACGAATTTTCCTAAAACTTTTCCTATAAAATTTTAATTTGAAATTCTATCCATCTATTGGCTCCATCCTCACCTCTTGTGGTAACAAATGTAACATTTTAGATTTCCTATCACTTTTACAGAGGGTGAATCTACCCAGTGTGAAAACTCTCTACTCTACCCAAAACTAAATTATTTTAGCTAGAGATATTTTAACAGTTATAGCTAGAGATACACAACTTTAACAAAATGATCTATCTTACGCGATTAACCACATTCAATCTCACGCTGATATTTTTCAGACAAATATAAAGCAATATGGTGATCAAAAATATTTCCAATCGCCCATATTGGTCATTTGCATCCAAGTAGAATTACTTTAAAACACCCCCTTCTTCGCCCCAGTTACCAACTACCAGCCTTCTACATGACGATGAGCAACTACTGGAATACCGAGAAGAGAATTAAAACCAAAAAGCGCTGACATAACACATGACCTGTTATGTTAATACTGCAAAAAAGGGAACAAAATACAGTCTACTGTTGATTACTGCCATCTTGCATTGAATGAGCCAAATCTAGCCTCACGCAGGGATGGGGGTTTTTGAGGTGACACATTTACCGTACATACTCGAGTATAAGCCGAGTTTTTCAGCACATTTTTTTGTGCTGAAAGTGCCCCCCCTCAACTTACTTATACTCCAAGAACCCCAAATTTGGTGTGCAAACCCAGTGGAACAAAAACTACACCAACACTACAACTTATCCAAATTTAGGGTTCCTAGCACCAAGTGGCCACGAGATACGGGGCCCAAAGTCGGTTCGGAAAATGTCATTCTCTGCTGCAGAAAAGTGCTGGACGTTTTTTTGGAGCTCAGTATCTTGGGGCCACTTAGTGCTAGGAACCCCAAATTTGGTGTGCAAACCCAACAAATACCAACACTACAACATATCCAAATTTGGGGTTCCTAGCACCAAGTGACCCCAAGATACAGGGCCCCAAATTTGGTCAACTGTGTCCATCTGCAGCAATGTCATTTTGGGACCCTTTGGGTCCAGAGACCCCAAATTTTGGCTGCAGCTAGGGGGCATCTAGGAACCCTTAACTACCAAGTTTGGGACTTATGGCTGCAAATGGGCACAGTGAGGCTGCAAATGGGCATTGTTGACCCTCTTTTCCACTTAGAGTAGCTGGGCATTTCTCACCCTAGGCTTATACTCGAGTCAATACGTTTTCCCATTTTTTTGTGGTAAAATTAGGTGCCTCAGCTTATACTCGAGTATATACGGTATGTTTATGTTCATCAGATAAAGTATGGATATGATGCTCTACTTCCCCCCATTCCCCCCTTTCATAGTCATGATGTTGAGCTCCACGAATGACACCAACGTGGACCTGTTTGTATGCTTTTATTATTTTCTATAGTGTTTTTTGTTTTACTTCATTTGTATGTTACATGATGAAAACATTTTAAAATAAAAAAGATTACATAAAAACGAATAAGCCAAATCTACAAGAGACATCCGCCTAATGCTGAGAATTGTGAGAATATTCAGGGTGGTGTTGGTAAAGTTATGAAGTGTTGCTGGCAAGAGTCGTGTAATGTCTCCCACAGGATGACTTGTCCCTGAATGCCAGACAGAATTAAAGGGTACTAGACTCAAACAGCGGCAGTCATTTTTGGAAATTGAGCCAACTTCGAGACATAAACATACACTGAATTATTCCCTCCCTAAAATGAGCGGGAACACCTTTCAATGTTGTGTTTACTGGACATTGTAAGAACAGTGCTGCTGACAGAGGTCAAAGTAACCCTTATCAACAGGAAACACAAGAGACCCAGTTTCTTCTCTTTAGGGATTCCCCTCCTGCACGGTTGGATAACCATTCAAAAATAAAATGGATAATTTCCAAGAAAATAAATGTGGATATATGGAGTTTTACAGTTATGAATATTATTGCTTTCCTTTGTGCACTAGAAAAGGGATTATAAGAAAGTCTTGATAGGTTGGCTATTGATCATTATCAACAGCCAACTGGAGGAAGATATACGGTAATAGGTTGTTTGATTTCTCATCAATTGCCATTGCTGTCCAATATAAGGAGTTCTATCAGACATTTCCATCTTTTAAGGAATGCCTAAAGAAAAATTATGTCCTCCAATACTGACTGTTTGTATGTAGCCTATGGAGCAAGCCAAGGGAGGTGCACTGCAGATACCACTGGCTCCCGATGAGCAGCGACTGGACACGGCTTTCCACTTTGATGTTTCTTCAGTAAAGCAGCATCTGTCTGCAGGTACCCCACAGACACGTGATCAGAGTGTGGGGCTTGGGACCAAGGATCACATAGTGGCCTAACAACCACTTTAAGTGCCGGTTCACACTGGGGCAACACGACTTACAGCGCGACTTAGCAAGGCAACTTGGACGTGACTTGGACGTGACTTGGACGTGACTTGGACGTGACTTGGACGTGACTTGGAGTTATTTACAACACAACTTCAAGTCGTCCCCAGGCCAGGCGACTTTGGCAGTGGCCAATCACATAATAATCAGCTCTGTGGGAGGGAGGGGTTTGCCTAGAAAATTATTTATACTTCCTGGAAAGTTGCTTCAGTTAAGACAGGGGATCCGACTTGGAGGCAACTTCCATTGAAATCAATGGGTACAAGTCGCCTAGAAGTCGGATTGAAGTAGTACAGGAACCTTTTCTGAAGTCGGAGCGACTTTAGTAGCGTTCATTAAGACGGCTCTCATTCACTTGCATGTAATTTCTGATGTCAAGTGACTTGGGGCGACTTGCAGTCTGACAAGTTGCCCCCCAAGTCACGGTAGTGTGAACGGGCTCTAAGGCTTTTTGAATAATTCAAACAAGATATTAAACCATCTCTTTAAAGTGGCTTAGTTCGAGTTACTCATCTATGTGTCAGTACATGAAATAGCCACTATTTGGTGGCTGTGGGAACATTTTTAGTGACAAGATTCCTAATGACACAATAACACAAAGACTCCTAGTAGTAAATTATCTTCCTTTATGGCTTCAACAGATACCACAGAAAGAAATGACCACACTCATACAACACATAATTTCCTGTAAAAATGTCTCCAGTGTTTAAAGAGACTTACAGCTAGAGGTAAAACACATATATACACAAACTAGGATGCAATGACCAGAGCGCATCTTGCTTCAAAGTTCTTTTAAATTACATTTTTTTCCTGAAACTTCCCTAAAATTAAGGTACATGTTATACGCCGATAAATGCAGTATCTTTTTTTTTCTAAATCTTTATTTATGGATGAAATGTGAGAAATAAACGTGTGTATATATATATATATATTATATATATTATATATATATATATATATATATTTATATACACATATATACATATTATATATATATATATATATATATATATATATATATATATATATATATATATATATATATATACATACACACAATCATTCCATAAACACATATCACATACGCTGCATATATAAAACTTGAGGAACATACACTTATAAAATAGTTTACAATTGGCCAATTAAAACGTATATTATATATACATATACATACATACATACATATACACACACATATACATACACACACACACATACATATACACATATACACACATACCCACCCGGATATCATTTTAAAAATCTGATCACCTTACTCTAATGCCCCGTACACACAGTCGGATATTGCGATGGAAAAAGTCAGATCGGATTATGTTGTCGGAAAATCCAATCGTGTGTGGGCTTTTTCCGTTGGAATTTCGGCCATTCTCGCGGCTTTCGGCCGTTCTCGGAGGTGTTCGGCCATTCTCTGAGGCTTTTGGGTGCTTTTAGCCATTCTCGGCGGCTCTCGCAGTCCCGCTTGAGCCCCTGAGAACGGCCAAGAACGACCGAAAGCCTCTGAGACTGGCCGAAAGCCGACGAGAGCGGCCAAAAGCAGACGAGAACCATTGAGCGCCGCCAAGATACACAGGACATCCGGCTCTGTATCTCGGCGGCGCCATTTTTAAATGCTGCAGGTGGAACTGGGACAAGGCTGCAGGTGGAACTGGGACAAGGCTGCAAGTGGAAATGGGACAAGGCTGCAAGTGGAAATGGGACAAGGCTGCAAGTGGAAATGGGACAAGGCTGCAAGTGGAAATGGGACAAGGCTGCAAGTGGAAATGGGACAAGGCTGCAAGTGGAAATGGGACAAGGCTGCAAGTGGAAATGGGACAAGGCTGCAGGTGGAAATGGGACAAGGCTGCAGGTGGAAATGGGACAAGGCTGCAGGTGGAAATGGGACAAGGCTGCAGGTGGAAATGGGACAAGGCTGCAGGTGGAAATGGGACAAGGCTGCAGGTGGAAATGGGACAAGGCTGCAGGTGGAAATGGGACAAGGCTGCAGGTGGAAATGGGACAAGGCTGCAGGTGGAAATGGGACAAGGCTGCAGGTGGAAATGGGACAAGGCTGCAGGTGGAAATGGGACAAGGCTGCAGGTGGAAATGGGACAAGGCTGCAAGTGGAAATGGGACAAGGCTGCAGGTGGAAATGGGACAAGGCTGCAGGTGGAAATGGGACAAGGCTGCAGGTGGAAATGGGACAAGGCTGCAGGTGGAACTGGGACAAGGCTGCAGGTGGAAATGGGACAAGGCTGCAGGTGGAAATGGGACAAGGCTGCAGGTGGAAATGGGACAAGGCTGCAGGTGGAACTGGGACAAGGCTGCATTGATGGGCATTTAAAGTTTTTTCCTTAAAATTCCCTCCTAAACTTGGGGTGCATGTTATACGCCGATAAATACGGTACTAGTATCATTTTATTATTACTGAAAATGATGTTATATAGAGCAGCCCTGGGCGTCAAATATGTAACACTGCATTCTCTAATCTTTTGTCCTTGTAACTTAACTTGGTATTCAAAAAAATGTAACATGTACAATATATATTTATAGCAATTATTAGCAGGGGTTCCCTGAGACATTTATTTGAAGGGATCCTTTGTGGTAAATAGGCTGAGCAAGGCTGCTCTAGTGGTTACAATGAAGGGAACTTAAAATTGCATCAATTTCCACATTTTATGAATGAATTCTCCCACAAAAGATCTATTGTTCAATAATTAATAAAGGGCTGTGTATACAATACAATTCTTAGAGAACTTGCCAGCCTATCAACTGACCTTTGGAGGTAGATTGTGTTTAAAACACGCTTCTCAAAACAAGTATAATAATTTGCAATTGTGTGTTACTGTGGGGACAAAAAATATTTATTCAGGAGGTAGTTTCACAGAACAAAATTACAAACTGTACAATTCAATCAGCATACATTATGCAGAAAAGCTCTGTGCAGCTATGGCTACCCGGTGGCCCTCTATAATTTGTAATTCATTAAAAGGTTCAGTTATTTCGTATAATAAATCACAGAACCGCTGTGGATTTAATCTGACCCTGCTCTACTGATCTGTATTCTGAAATCCCATTGTGGGAAGTTTGCTGTTGGAAAAGATGTGAGGCTCATATGACTTCAGCAGCAGATTCTGGACATGTGAAGTGAGCTGAAAAATACCACAGGCAAGTGGTATACAGAGCTCTCTTTCTCAATGACTTCAATGTAAGCATACAGAATTACAACATCACCTATACCTCTCCTGCCGTTAAAGAAACAGACCACATAAAAAAAAAATGTTGGTGTTTGGTAGACGCTCATGGACTTTATTGTTAGGATCTCAGCAGTTGCCAGGTCTGCATACCTGCTGTGCCCGACGTGAGGGACTCCCACCATTCCTGCACTGACTACCCAGACTTGCACCCCCAAGTCGCTCTTTATGAGGGGCTCCCACCATCCCTGCACCAAGGTTCCAGGGGTTGTACATCTGCTGTGACCATTATTAAGGGTTCTCGCTATCCTTGAGCAGACTTCCCAGGGCTTCATACCTCCTGTGCCAGTTAAGGGGTTCCCACCATCCCTAAACAAAGTTTCCAGGTCTGCACACTCGCTGTGCCCATTATTAGGGATTCTCGTCATTGGTGCACTGGGTTCCTGGCTCTGCCCACCTGCTGTGCCCATTATGAGGGGTTCCCACCATCCCTAAACAGTTTCCAGGTCTGCACACTCGCTGTGCCCAATATTAGGGATTCCTCATCATTGGTGCACTGGGTTCATAGCTCTGCACATCTGCTGTGCCCATTATGAGGGGTTCCCACCATCCCTAAACAAAGTTTCCAGGTCTGCACACTCGCTGTGCCCATTATTAGGGATTCTCGTCATTGGTGCACTGGGTTCATAGCTCTGCAAATCTGCTGTGCCCATTATGAGGGGTTCCCACCATCCCTAAACAAAGTTTCCAGGTCTGCACACTCGCTGTGCCCAATATTAGGGATTCCTCATCATTGGTGCACTGGGTTCATAGCTCTGCAAATCTGCTGTGCCCAATATGAAGGGTTCCCACCATCCCTAAACAAAGTTTCCAGGTCTGCACACCCGCTGTGCCCAATATTAGGGATTCCTCATCATTGGTGCACTGGGTTCCTGGCTCTGCACATCTGCTGTGCCCAATATGAAGGGCCCGCCACTGTTGGATTCATTATTAGTTATATTACAACGCAGGATACAACTGAATGTGATAGAACACACAAAAGGTGTGCAGGAATACCCAAAACTCCCAGGTAGGGTGGAGTAGTTAGTAAGTGCAGCAGAGAAATCTCTGCTGGAGTCCAAGACTTATAAAAAGAAATGGCAAAAATTGACAACAGCTGGAAAGGTTTAGGATTTGCACTAATTCCAAACTTTGGAAAATCTCCGACTCATGGCCCGTACACACAATCTGAATATTGTACGACAGATCGTACGACTTTTTTTTGCTTAATAGTCGCAAGTAGAAATTGAATAGGTAACTAAAGTCCCGAAAATTCTCGTACGACAGAAAAAATTAAAAATAAATAAATCGGAAGTGATGTCTGTAGTGATCTAATCTTATAGTCGTCGTTCCTCGTAGATGGAATATAGTTATTAAAAGTATTGTCCCCGCAGCAAAACCCGATTCTCCCAGAGAGAGATTTTATTGACTTCCAAAACAGAACATTCTTACAGACGACAAAATCCGAAAGAGTACATGACAAAGAATATCTTCTCCTAGACCCGTCTTTCTCTAGACTAGCTGACAACCTGCCTGTCTTCTCATATATTGATCTGACACTGGGGGGGGGGGGGTCAACCAAATGTTTACCATGAATACCCCCCTCAATTCTAATTACCATCAGTAAATACTAGGTTTAAAAGGCTATCCCTCACACACACAACTTGCATAAGATTTACACATCAAAGGGTAACAGATAACATTGTCTTTGATGTGTGCGACTACTGATTAGATTAAGAGATGACACCTGGACACCCTTTTGAGGTGTAGAATAGACTTGAATCCCCAATCTATATTCTTGCATAATGAATTTGTCTTAGAATGCCTAAATAGAATGCCTATACGAACTACATAAAAAACACTACATATATATATATATATAAATATGTATATATATAATATATATATATATGTATACATATATATATATATTAGATATAATATACTACATATACCCCCACTTGGGTCGTTCTAACTACTAGAACTGACCCATAAATCGAGCAACAAACATAGCATTACCGACTTGAGGTATTGGATGCTTCACAATGGCTCATATGAAATATAAAGTTGAAACTGGTTACATCTCTCTTCACCAGCCTCTAAAATATCCCCATGAAACAGTCATTAGATAATATAGCTTTAGACCATGACTGGAAAAGGATTCGGTAAACATCCTTATTATATCACATCAAGATCTTGAATATTGCACAAAAACGAGCGGATGTCGCAGTTCATTCTTCAATTTTCAACTTCATCATAACTCTCATTGAAAGTAGACTTGGTGTGCTGGGAGCTCCGATCCACATAACTCCAGGATTCCTCTCCAGGCTCAAGGTTTTCATTTTCTTAAAGATGCTTTTGCACAAACACCAGCAAATCCCGAAATTCTACTTCCATCTTTATAGTAAGAAGAACCATCCATGTACCAGCTCTCACTTTCAAGTTCAAAAGGCTGAAAAAAACTGCTATTGCTGTACTTTGTAATTTGCTGTAGGCCGACTCCTCATTTCCATCCTTAATAGAGCAGTTGCTTGAATCATTCAGTCCATAATTCCACCTGAATGGTATACCAATCTATATACCAATCTATAATCCATATATCCATATAATCCATATATAATCCCCCACTTTCAGATAGAATCAGCTTGACATCAGCGTTTATCAGATCTTCTATCCAGACAAAGCAGCAGTGGAAAATCTTGCCAGTAAAGTTAGGTCTTTTTTCATCCATATGTCAATATTATCAATGACTGATTCAACAAAGTTTCAAATCATGACTGGAGTGATGAACTTCACTCACCCCTCTTATAAATTTAGGAAAACCGCCCAACATACTATAATTTATGCTATGCCAAGCCATTGTGCAGCATCTCACCTTAGATGTCAAATATATTGATCAATATGCAATATGTAATATGCAACATGTTATGTAACACGAAAATTATTTTAGGTTTAAATGTTTCGCTCTGGTTTTAAGATAAAGTTCAAGAAATAAAACATAATAAAATAAAAAAAAAAATAAAAATAAAAATGGAAAAGGGTGAAAAATAAAAATAAAAAATAGGGCTTGATGAATAAAAATGGGAAAGGGTGAAAAATAAAAATAAAATATAGGGAAAAGTCCATTGTCCAAGTCAAAAAGTCAAAAAAAAGTAAATTGCTTGATGAATATTGAGAGAGTCCATGATATTGTTTATTCAGCGTTTCTCCCCCACTAGCCAGAAATTTCAGCTTGCAGTTCACATGCTATGCAGATGCAGTATCTTCAATATCTGAAAGACAAAAAAACTCTCCAACAAAACTAATTAGCAAGATCCTTAAACATTCTTTGAAGTCAAAACAAAGGACTATTTACACATCCACAGGTTGAAACTAAACCACCCCCACTGCTAGAGGAATGTCACTTGTATTCAAAAACAGATCTGGATAATGTAATCTGTTTAGCTGTCCCAGCAATGTGTTATGTTCCATTTTTATTTTATCGTACTCAATCTTCAAGTGGTCATATTTCTGTTTTAACTGAGAAAATGGTATCCAAGCCTTAGATACCTTTTTATTATGATTTTGGTCAGCTCTGCTTTTCATATCAATATCACCTATATTTGACCTGGTGTCTCCTCTTTGATTGTTATCATAAGACATTATCTTTTGATCTTTATGTTCAGTATCTGTCCTAAACAATGTGGCTAAATCAATCTTGACAGCTTGCTCATTTGACTTTCTCCATAAATTGTCTGCTTTCAACAATACATCTTTTAAATCATGAGGATTTGGGGTAACTAGTAAAATATTTTGTCTGATCTCTTCATTTAAAGCATGTAGAAATATACTCATATGTAACAAGCCACCATGCTCAAATGCAAGATTATTACTGACCAATATTTCCACAATAGATTTTATCCTTCCTGACAACTCGTAGGGAGATTCATTTTTCATTTGTTTGATCTTCCCATGAACAGTAACATCAGAACGTACACCATACAAAACACATAACAATTCCATCAATATGTCCCTTGTCCTCATTGGCTGAGTACAGATCTGCTTAATTCTCACCCAAAGACTATTTCCTATAGAATGTTGCATAACTCTGTCTAAATCAGATGGGTTGAGATTGTACATATCTCTGACATTCTGCAAGTCACAAAACCATTTTAAAAATCTGTTTAAATCATGGCAGGGAATCATTCCTATTTCTTTAAGAATTGCATCTAATTCTTTTGGTTTCAAAGGCTTCATTACAAGCTGAACTTCACCTGCATTATTATTATTGTTATAAACTGTGGTGGTCACAGTGGGTGCGGCTGGCAATGAATTATCAGATTTAATATGAGGTTCTGTTTCATTTGATAGAATGTTTGTATTTGCATTTTGCTGCAGATTGCTGAATCCACGATTCGATGCATATCTGCATTCCTGAGATCTCTTCTCTAATTCCATAATTCTTAATTTCAATCTCTCATTTTCCTCTGATAATTCATTACAACGTTTAGACTTCTCAAGCAGAGCTTCCCCAATGGTGACTGCATGCAATTTTAAATTTACAGTCTCAGATTCTGATTGGTTTTGTAACCTCTGACAAACCTTGTTGCTATTATCAACTGCACTCTGTAACTGGGTAATTTCCTCAACCTTATCCTTCAACGAACTTTCCATTGTTAAACAGCAAGATAACAAGCCCTGTACAATACAACCTTTTCTTTTACCTTCTGAAATTTTACTATCAAAAACAGTTTTTTCTAAAAATTCATTCATCATAGTCCATGTCTGCTTATATTTTTCTGGCACTTCATAAGGACCGCCATGACGCTTAATACATTTTAACACCCATCTGTTAACTTTATCAGAACTGACACTAGCTTCACACTGAGTAAGCATTTTTACTATATTATTAATAATTTAAAAAGAGAAATATTTTACTCACCGCATTAATTACTCCTTCAGCTTCCAGCTCAGGTCTTCTGGTACACGATGCAGTCCTTTTCTTCGTTTCCAGTCTCCAGAGAATAATTCTGGGGTTCCAAACTTGTTTGATTTTGTAGATCAGACTCTCTTATGTCACAACCAGACGTTAGAGTCACAGCACAGGTCTTGGGTCTCCATCAGACTTCTGTCCAACTCACGGATTGTTATCACCGACTTCTGTTACGACTTCTGCTACTAAGTCCTGAAAATGCTCTTCTGGTCGCTTGAACGGCACCAATGTAGTGATCTAATCTTATAGTCGTCGTTCCTCGTAGATGGAATATAGTTATTAAAAGTATTGTCCCCGCAGCAAAACCCGATTCTCCCAGAGAGAGATTTTATTGACTTCCAAAACAGAACATTCTTACAGACGACAAAATCCGAAAGAGTACATGACAAAGAATATCTTCTCCTAGACCCGTCTTTCTCTAGACTAGCTGACAACCTGCCTGTCTTCTCATATATTGATCTGACACTGGGGGGGGGGGGGGTCAACCAAATGTTTACCATGAATACCCCCCTCAATTCTAATTACCATCAGTAAATACTAGGTTTAAAAGGCTATCCCTCACACACACAACTTGCATAAGATTTACACATCAAAGGGTAACAGATAACATTGTCTTTGATGTGTGCGACTACTGATTAGATTAAGAGATGACACCTGGACACCCTTTTGAGGTGTAGAATAGACTTGAATCCCCAATCTATATTCTTGCATAATGAATTTGTCTTAGAATGCCTAAATAGAATGCCTATACGAACTACATAAAAAACACTACATATATATATATAAATATGTATATATATAATATATATATACATATATATATATATTAGATATAATATACTACAATGTCATGTGTTGTAATGTATTTGTATTGTATTTTCGGACAACTATACTGACTACACGAAAAGCGTACGATCTGGTATCGTACATGGAACATTTTCGTGCTTGTCTGGTCGAATAATTTCGGATGAACTGTTGTGATCGGCTCCCAAAAGTAGTGCACACACGATCCGATTATCGTACGATTCTTCCCTCGGAAGACAGTTTTCGTATGATATCCGGATCGTGTGTATGGGCCATTACAGTACGGTGAGCATGTGAAAAACAAAAGCTCTTGTTTAACCACTTCAATACGGGGCGCTTTCACCCCCTTCCTTCCCAGGCCAATTTTCAGCTTTCAGCGCTCTCGCATTTTCAATAAGAATTGCGTGGTCATGCAACATTGTATCCAAATGACATTTTTATCATTTTGTTCACACAAATAGAGCTTTATTTTGGTGGTATTTATTTTACAAATCAGTTTATTTTTTGCGATATAAGCAAAAACAGAGCGGAAATAAAAGCGAACAAAAAAAAAAAAGGTTTTAAAGAAATCCAATGAAATCTAATTTGGTCATACATTTAAAGCCAAAATGTATTCTGCTACATGTCTTTGGTTAAAAAAAATCAATAAATAAAAAATAAAAAAAATCCTGTAAAGTGTATAATAATTGGTTTGTGTGATCACGGACATATGTACGCAAATGATCATTGGAACATATGATTTTACTGTTACATATGTAGGACAGATGTTTTTACTGTGTGGGGATAGTGTTTTGGTGATACTACGTAGGGGACATTGTGTGTTTACCTTGTGTGGGGACACTGGGCCAGTGATCAGTGTGTAAAAAGCTGTAAAAAACAGCTAATACTCACTGATCACCGGCTGGCTGCAGCGATCCGCTCTCCTCTCCACACTGACAACTTCCGTGTGAGGAGAGGAGAGACGATGGCTTAGTAACCAGCTCTCCGTTTACATCACACGACAGGTGTGATTGGACACAGTTGTCATGTGATCAGGAGGGCCCATCACAGAGCCTTCCTTCCGATCGGAGATGCACCATGTCCGGGTGACACGAGCGCATGGGGATCGCGCCGCTGCGAGGGTACACGCATGCACGGTCCCCCTCCTTCTGAGGGACGTTCCTGAATGCCCACTCAGAAGGAGGAAGCGCCCACCCGGCCGTATATCTGCAGTGGCCGGGTGGGAAGTGGTTAAAGTTGAACTCCAGGCAGACACAAAGAAATTAAACTCTGCATTCATTAATACAAAATTAAAACTACTTTTAATTCAAGTGGTGAAATTTGACTTTGTATCAGACTTTTGCAGTCCCTGTACTGCAGAGCTCAGACTGGGAGAAGCAGCACATAGTTGTACTGCAGGGCCTATGTGCTAAAGAGAAGCAGGATGAGGAGAGAGCAGAGTGATATTGAATTGAGCTGATCTGTCTGCTGCTTCTCTTTTCAGTGTCCAGTCACTGGATGTGGGAAGGGCAAGACCTTAAAGGGGAACTAAAACTGTATCTGAGCACCACAAACTGAAAACTTTAATTAATTTTTATAGTGAGAGTAACTTCTTTTTGTTTTGCACCTACAGGTAAGCCTATAATAACACTTACCTGTAGGTAATGTAAATATCTCCTAAATGTGCACTGTTTAGGAGATATTTACATGTAACCAGCCGGTGACATCACCACTGCATGCGCAATGCACTCTCAATGGGCCTCCTCATGGCTCGGCCATTCAAACGGCCTGAGCCCGGGAACCAGGAAGGAAGACGGGATGAAGATGGGTTCCCTGACAGGTCACCGCTGGAGGGATCCGTTTCACAGGCAAGTCTGTCTGCGCAGTGCATACTAGCACATTATGACTTTACCCTGTTTTAACGCTGTTTACGACAACTTTACTACTCAAAATAAACTGATCCATCCATGTCTCAATGCTGCTGAGAAATTGCTTAGAAAAACACTCCTGTAGAATTTTTAGCCAAGGATATCCCGAGTATAGGCAGATTCGTGTGGCATTTACTCCCCGGAATCCTTCTGCCCTTAGCTCAGGCATGCAGCAGAGCTGAGAAATCCTCTCCTCCCTTCTCCGGATGAAAGAGAAAAAAATGCCATGAAGACTCCTGGGATGTATAAGTCAATTGGCTTTTGTTCCGAATTGCTTCTCTCCCATACCAGTCTAAGGGAAAGCAAAAGCAGCTTGAAAGGTTAAAAGCATGTCAAATGCATCTGTCAAAGAATTGTAAATTGATGCCAAAAGCTCATTGACAGAGAAACGGTGTTGCTCGATGATGTTCATTGAGTGTACTCAATATAACATTATAGACCTTAAAGTGTTACTAAACCCAGTACCCTACAGTCACTATACCTGGTTTCCACAGAACATGGAAATGCAATAGTTTTAGTAAAGAAACTGCTAAATCCCTTTTCTCATCAGCAGTAAATAGCATAGTAACATAGTAGGCGAGGTTGAAAAAAAGATACTTATGTGTGTGATTTTATGTCAGTATTACAATGTATATCAGTGTCTTGCGACTTCTATCAGTTCCTGGTTAAAGCTTGTAGGAGGAGTTTTCATACTGCACTGAGCTTTTCCATCAGGATCCAGGACCCCTCACCCTCTGTCTGGACAGTGCCGATTGGCCCTGTGCTGATCACATGCACTCTCCAAAGAAAATAACAAAAAACAAACACTCTAGCAATACACACCAAACTGAGCATGTGCAGCCCGACTCCAGTAACTCTGTCTTATTCAGACCTGTTCTGGAGTCAGTGGAAGAGGAGGATCAGAGAAGACAGGATCAAAACAGCCTTTTTACACACTGCAGAGGATTAACCCCTTAGGTTCCACAGTGCGTATACCGACCATGCTTTACGGCAGGGATATGCAATTAGCGGACCACCAGCTGTTGCAAAACTACAAGTCCCATGAGGTATAGCAAAACTCTGATAGCCACAAGCATGACACCCAGAGGCATGATGGGACTTGTAGTTTTTGCAACAGCTGGAGGTCCGCTAATTGCATATCCCTGCTTTACGGCGTATACAGACTGATTTTACTGTTGTGGGTTTAGTAATACTTTAATATAACACAGAAGTATATTTAGAGAAAAGCTTTGTTAACCATGTGAATATCTCGAATCATATTTTGTGTTAGTCATGGTTGTGAAATGTTCATCTGAGGAATGGTAATGCTGCTTCTGTGAAAAAATTTATACAAGAAAAAAAAAAAAAAGGAAGAAGAACACAGCCTAAAGTCCATCGACACTGACCCTTAAAGGTTTTTCATCTGTTTTGCCTGTAGTGCAGCTTTGTGCCAGTCTCCAGAATCTGCTTTTGTTGATATCATTACGGTTTCATAGTTGCCAACTGACTCTAGGTTTCCAGGAATGGTCCCAAGTTTTAAAGATTTGTCCTGGAACCGTTCCTGCTTCTGAAAATGATGAACTTCATATGCAGATGGCCAGTTTTTACAACTTACTCATTATTTATTTATAATGGTCTCGAGTTAATATTATGGGAAAGCATATGTAGAATGCAAAAACCTATAATAATCCAGTTTATTATAAAATGCAACATATAGGGACTGCAGTGTTGGCAGAACTAAAGACATTTTGATACACGGCTTCACCAGCAGACCTTCCCTGGAAGTTACACCCATTCATAAATTAGCCCTCGCTCTCCGTTTATCCAAAACTTCTCATCATACATCCAGTTTAGTTCTGACAGATACAGGGCCACATTTCATTACATTACCATTGTTCTAATAGCACAGTTTCTTCCAAACATAACGGTAGGACTTTACAATGTCCCGGAAGCCCCATTATTTAGAGGGGATGTTGTGGAAGTGCAAATCTCTCTGAAGTCTGCATGCAGGAGCCTCAGAAAAATGACAGGATTTCCACTGCACTGGGAAATCTGCTTTATAAATAAGCGGGGTGTATACTTCTGTCTGCAGAGTAAGGGCTCTTTCACACGGAGGCGTCCGTGTACGGAGCCCGCTCTGCTCAGCGGGGGATCGCACCGTCGATCCACGCTGAGCGGGCAGATGACAGGTCCGTCTCTGTACACTGTGCAGGGACGGGCCTGTCAGAGCCGCTCTCCCCTATGGGGGATCGGATTAATACGGACCATAGAGTCCGTCGTCACCCGATCCGCAGACGGATGGAAAAGTAGGTTTTTCCTCCGTCACACTTTTTCGGAACGGAGCGGGTCGGATGTCACCGTTGACATCTGTCCCTCCATAGAGGTCTATGAAGCATCCGTTCAGGTCTGCCTAAAAAACTGACAGGCGGACAGGAACATCCAGTATGGATGTCAGTGCTAGCAGTTCCTTATTTTTGATAGAGATGCACCGAAGTGTCGGCCAAAAGTCATTGGCATTTTGGCGATAGAGAAAAAAGGTGGCGATAATGGCGCAGAAAACGCATGCAATTTTGGCGTGATTTTTCTGCAATTCCTTTTACTGCTTAAGGTGTGTTTTTCATAGGTCATGTGACTCAAAAAAAAAAAACGCATCAAAAATGTAACACTGCTCTATTGGACTGTACTGAGCCCCCGGAGTGTCACTGGACATTTTTATATCCCTGGATACTGAAGCATTAGTCTGTTGGCCTACACTACATGAGGAGTACAGGAGGAGCAGAGAGCCATTAGAGTGCAGCAACGCTGGTAAAACGCATGATTTGGAACGGAGAGAGGGTGGAGAAAGAGGAGGTGCAGTGAGTGATTGGAGATCCTTTTCTTGACCCGCTTGAAAAGAACTCTGTGGAACTGTGCTGATTTATATACAGGAACACTGCGACTGTTTTTTTCTGTGACTTTTTGCTTGCAAAAAGTTTTGGAGCATTTAAGTTGTTCGCCGTGGTTGAAGTATTTGAAGTATTTGAAATGCTGGACGTATCTGAGGGTATCAGGAATATATGAAATGTTTGATATTTGAAGTACCGGAAATACCTGAAACGTGTGAAAATATTTGAAAGAACGGAGATATCTGAAATTCCTGAAATATTGGACATTTCAGAAAATATCATAGTAAATTTGAAATACTATGCTATGCAGAGAAGGATTAGAGGGGAGGGAATAATGACAGCCCAGAATTATCAAGGACAGTTCTGAGCGATTACCTGCAATTAGGGGCTCTGACCATCCCTGGACACAGGTGGTTTGCATCTAAGGACAGCAGTTCTGACCGCACACAGACAGGATGCAGCTAATTGTCCAGTTTGTATGTGGTCAAAGCATAGAGAGTGCGGCTGCACTGCATCCAGGTGCTGAGTTTAGCCACATCTGAACATTAAAGTTGAGCCGCCTTTAGCCTCCTTCTGATCCTAAATGTGTTATTTCCAGTGTTGGTCATCTTACTTTAAAAAAGTAATTAGTTAAGTTACAAATTACTTCTCCCAAAAAGTAATTGCGTTAGTAACTCAGTTACTACATCGGAAAAGTAATTAGTTACTCAGCAAAGTAACTGAGACTTTTTTTTTTAAATATTCTATATGTGTAACTAAGGGGGGGGTCTAGTATTACTGTAACCAAGGGGCGCATTTATTATTATTGTTATATATCGTGTAACCAGGGGGCTGCTCTATTATTACTCTAACCAAGGGGCAGATCTGTTGTTATAGCGTGTAAGCAAGGGGCGGGTCTATTATTATTATATCGTGTAAGGGGCGGGTGGCTACAGAAGAGGGCGAATGTTAAATTAACGGGCAGAGCTCGATATATAACAATAATAATAAATGCGCCCCTTGGTTACAGTAATACTAGACCCGCCCCTTACTTACACGATAGACGCCCCTTGCAGAGTAGCACGAGCATCGGGAGCGTGCGGCATCGCCTCGTACAATTACATGTTAACTGCACCTGCGCGGTGTAGAGTTCACTCAGAGCTGTTTAGGTTCGGCAATTTTCAGAAGCTCCGTAGTCCTTCGTACTGCGCAAGCCCTGCGCCTGCGCAGTACAGGGGGGTCCTTATCCGGTGGGGGAACTTTTTCGGCAGGACACCGGAATTACACTACTGCCATCTAGTGGCGGTAGATGTAATTGGGGTAACTAAGCCAAAGTAATGGGAACGGAGTTACCATGAGGGGAAAAGTAATCAGTTTGATTACTCGTTACCCTCTAAAGTAACTGTGTTAGGTAACTCTGTTTATTTTAACTCAGTTACTTACATCACTGGCTATGAGTCCTCCTCCCAAAAAATATTGCCAAAAGATAAAAATTCAGGGGGAAAGCTGAAAAACTCTCTAGGAAACATTACTACTGAAGCTTCAGCAATACAACACACACAGCATTCACCGGTACAGATAATGGAAAAGCAAGCTAATCAGGAGCAGACCCCGGAATACACACCAATAGAGGTACAGAGGAAGGAAGCTTATAAAGAGGAGGAAAGGGGGAACAAGGAGGAGGAAAAGATATCTGGAAGTAAATCCGTTATCAAAGAGAGCATACAAAATGCACAGGGAGGAGAACCAACCTTAAAAGATGTATTTCAAGCAGTACGGATATGCAATTCTACATTAATCACATTATCAAGCCAATTTCAGTATTTATGGGAGGAAGTTACCACTATTATGCCGCATACACACGATCGGAAATGCCGCCAGCAAAACGCTGATGAGCTTTTTGGTCGCAAAATATGACCGTGTGTATGCTCCATCGGTCTTTTGCTGGCGGAATTCCAGCCAGCAAAAGATTGAGAGCATGTTCTCTATTTTTCGGTCGGGAAAAGTTCCTATCCGAAAATGCGATCGTCTGTATGCAATACGGACACGCAAAAAATCACGCATGCTCGGAAACAATTCAACGCATGCTCGGAAGCATTAAACTTAATTTTCTCGGCTCGTCGTAGTGTTGTACGTCACCGCGTCCAAGTCCCCAATTTCTCATGGGGACCCTTATTAAATGTATCTGCCCACTCCCACCTTAATGCATTCTCTAGAGCCCGCACAAAAATGTTCTGCGAATGTTCAAACCTGACGCTAGGTTGGAGCTTAAACATCAATAAGGACCCTCTTGGGCCTGGCAACTGGCCACCCAGGAACAATTGCAGGACAGCAAAGGAGAGAGCACCTTCATAACAAACTTCTGAAAGCTAACTGGGTGGCAAGGCAGCGAGCGGAAGGCAAAGGGCATTCTACTTTAAAGAAAACCTCTTACTTTGCCCTGCATGAGAAAAGGCTTTAAAAAAAACAAACACACACAAAGCTTCGGATAAACAAAAAATGTTTCCGCACCTAAATTATCAACAGGCAGTGCTGGAAGATTTTAAACATTTTACTAATTGAACAGTCTGAATTTATATTATAGCAAAATGAAAACAGTTGCTTGCACTCACCATCCAAGTTTTACATGTGTGCAACTGAAAAATGTAAAAATGATCCAAGAAAAGACTGTCCAAAAATGGAGATAGTTACAACAAATACACAACAAATGAAACTACTACCGCAGAAAATAAAAAGAGAATTGAGAGTCCAATTTGATTACACTAATACAAACCAAACAACCATGTCATTATTAAAGTGACCTTGTCATTATTAAAGTGAAACTGTGCTAAAGTTAAGCCGGCCATAGATGGATCGAAATTTGTCCGGTTCAACAGGAACTGGACAAATTTAGATCCATGTATGGGTAAGTGGATTGTACTGAAGACGATCCATCGACCAACTTCAGTAAATTGGTAAATGTATGCAGGGCCGGCGCCAGCATAAGGTAGCCCAGGCAGCCACCTGAGGGTGCCAAAACCAGGGGTTCCCCAAGAGGTTCTTATGCTGGCGCCTTGTCGAATACTGTCCCCCATCGGATAGTGCCCACCCTATACTGCGCTTGCGCAGTACGGAGGACAAAGGAGATGCCGAAATTCTCTGAAAGTGAACAGCTCTACACGGCGCCTGTGCACCGAGTCCAGATTCAAGCTCCACCATCCAAGTAGACATAGAGTCAGAATAAAAATATGCCAAGCGCAGCGAGGCCGTGAGCGAAGCGAGCCCGCGTGGGGCCCCGTTACAAATCGGTGACTATTAAGTCTGCAGGCGCTGGGTACAGCTGATGGTCAGCTGTTCAACTTCGGAGACTTTTGGCGTCTCCTTGTCCTCCGTACTGTGCAAGCACTGCGCCTGCGCAGTACGGGTCGGACACTATCTGATGGGGGGACCTTTCTCGGCAGAACACCGGCAGATGGCCGTCCTCCACAGTTCTAGCGAACCCAGCTGAGCACACTGATAGGTGGTGCAGGCACTGCGCCGGCTGGCGGCTACTCGCCTCGGCTTAATAGATTTCCAGGCCAGCCCTGCCTACTGCACTCCTCCTCCTCTGCCAGCTGCAGCGCAGAGAGCGATTGTGAGTGTGAGACACCCCCATCGTACCATCTCTCTGCTTCTCCCGTCAGCCCTGGTCCTAATGAGAAGAAAAAAAAAAAAGCATGCAAGAAGAGAGGGAGCCCAGGGAGGAGCCTGGAGCCGACTGAGACCAGGGGGAGGGGCCAAGACCAACAGAAGGCCCAGGAGGAGCGCCTTTGGTGGTACAGCACTGCACAGATGACGATTTCTCTCTGCCATCTATGTGAAAGGTATGTAAAACAAGCTGTACATATCATAATTTGTACCAGCCCTGCCCTTGTGTCATTATGCCCAAAGTGACTAGTCTCACTCTGACAATCGTTTGTATGCAGTCTGACAATCCCATGTGCCTTGTATCATATAAGGCATATGGGACTGTCAGACTGCATACAAACAAAGCACATGGGATTGTCAGAGACTGCAGGCATGATGGCACATGATGGGATTGTCAGGGTCAGACTGGATACAAGTTGTATGCAGTCTCACTCTGACAAGCCCATCATGTGCCATCATGCCCGCAGTCTCCGATACGCCCATCATGTCCGCAGTTTCTGACAAGCCCATGTGCCATCATGCCCGCAGTCTCTGAAAAGCTCATTGTGTGCCACCTTCCCCCAGTTTGTCAAGCCCATGTGCCATCATGCCCACAGTCTGACAAGCCCATCACGTGCCATCGTGCCTGCAGTCTGACAATCCCATGTGCCATCATGCGAGCACTATTCGATGGGGGGCACTTCGACAGAACACCGGAATCAAGGGCTCCCGCACGCATGCGCGGTAGTGATGTCATCACGACTCCCGTCACTTACTGCACTGGAGCCCGCGAACCCTGAAGAAACGCCGGGGAAACATGTCAGCCCCCTCAGCAGTGACCGGGCACCACTGTGGGGGCTTCGTTCTAAGGTAAGTATGCGATGCATACTAGTGAATTATGCCATTATCTTTCAGGGATTTGTTTTTTTTGGGAGGGGGGGGGGGGGGTTTACTACCACTTTAAGCCTGGTACACACTTCGGTTTTTATTTTCGTGCAAACTGATAGCTCCGGTCGGGGGTCACTGTACTAACCATGCAAGGTTAGTTCAGAGATCTCCCCCCACTGAGCTGTTGTGTTCCGATAGGGGAACAGCCCCCCTCCCCTGCCAGAACACTCCGGTCAGTGCTCTCTGCTATTGGCCGAGAGCGCTGATTGGGAGTCGGTCAGCAGCTGGTTTTCCAGCATGCATTTCTAACAGAAGTCAGACGAACGGTCGGCTTCTGCCAGACAGACCGACCGACATACACCCGGAAATTTTCGTAATGGAAAATGTCTCCTGACATTCTGTCCGTGTGTACGGGGCTTTAGAGCTAGTCAACTGGCAGCAAGCTCCTTCAGCTATTTTCAGATTGTGTCACAAACTCTGCAAAAAAAAAATTCAGTTATGCAAATCTTATTTATTTTCAGCATCTTAGTTAAGGTGTGGCCCACCACCTCTTTCAAAAAAAGCACCTCAATAAGTTGTTGGTACACAGCTGCAGCCTGAAGTCCCGTACACAGGATCAGAATATTGTAAAAAAAAAAAAAAAAAAAATACTGCTTTCGAAACAATCGTACGACTGGGGGACACAAACACAACATTTTTTCCCGTACGATATCAGGTTGTAAGTTTTTATACAAAAATACAATACAAATATATTCCATCAACATTTACAAATTTTTATTCTGTCGTAGGAGAATTTTTGTACTTTAGTAACCTATTCCTTTTCGAAATGCATGCAAAAAAGAAAAAAAAACGGACGATCACTCGTCCGATATTCTCATCATGTGTACTAGGCTTAAAAGTGATTGTTATTTTTATAGGGAATTTTTTTTTAAAATAAATAAAGACTGTACAAACATGTTATACTTGCCAGTGGATTTGCACAGAGCAGCCAAGATCCTCCTCTTCTTCTTTACTCCTGGCCCCTCCCTCCTGTCGAGTGCCCCCACAGCAAGCAGCTTGCTATGGGGGCACCCGAGCTGAGTCACAGCTCTGTGTGTATATTCAGACACAAAGCCACTGCCGGGCCCTTCCCCTTCTCTCTGATTGGCTGACTGACTTTGACAGTAGCAGGAGCCAATGGTGCCGCTGCTGTGTCTCAGCCAATCAGGAGGGGGAGCCAAACCACTTGTGGACATTGCTTGGATAGGGATGGGGCTCAAGTAAGTATTAGGGGGGGGGGGGGGGCTGATGCACACAGAAGTTTTTTTTTATCTTAAAGCGGAAGTAAACCCATCCATACAACAGTTTAATTTCCGGCATGTGCCAGAAATGTAACACTCCCATTTGTTTTGCTCTCAACCAAACTGTCAAACCATCCAATGGCTGGTGCCATAACTGATCACATGTGCAGCATCATGACAGTTGTAGACTAAACAGAGGCAAAGCTGTCAGCCTTCTTGGCAGAAAAAGATAGGGGAGGGGGGGGGGGGGTTTACTTACACTTTAATGCATTAAGATAAAAGACCTTCCGACGTAACAACCCCTTTAAGTTTCAGGGTTCCCTGTAGATAAAATAAAATCGCAAACCAGGGCCTTTAGGTAGTTACATTTACCTCCCCCTGTCTGTTTACCGACTTAACCTTTACTGCAGGCTCCCTTTAAAGGTACTGTATACATAATAGATCATTATTAGTAGTAATAATAATATATGAATAGAATGCACGTGTCTGAATCTCCAATTGTTATCTTGGCTCGGAACAATTTAGAATGATTTGTGTGGAATAGATTGTCGTCTGTTTTGTATGTGAAAGGGTGTAACATCCAGAAGGGAAGAGGAAAAAAAAAAAAACATTCTTGCTGTAATATCTCATGATAAAATGCAAATATCTACGTGTTAGCTACACATAAGGGAACAGCTGTAAAACTGGTCTTTTCTAAAATGAATTTCATCTTCTGTAATGTGCTGATTACAGTGTTTCAATTGTGTGTACAAAGGTATGCAAGTGTAAGAATTGATGCTGGGTTGAAGTCAAAGGGTGGTCACACCAAATATTGACTTGATTTAGATTTTTCTTCTGTTCGCTGACTTTGCATTAAATGGATACATTAAATGGGTTGTAAAAAACGCACTGCACAGAAATGCACATCTTCTGGTGCCACTCTCGTGTGAACTGGCCTAGGGTTCTAATTTTCAGCTTCTGTGCCTGACTGTATCACTCAATAAATCCCTAGGGTTGCTTGTATGATCATTAGGCTACTTTCACGTTGAGGCGCTTTACAGGCGCTACAGCGCTAAAAAAAGCGCCTGTAAAGAGCCTCTCCTGTCTCCAGTGTGAAAGCCTGAGTACTTTCACACTGGAGCGGTGCACTTGCCGGACGGTCAAAAAAGTCCTGCAAGCCGCATCTTTGCAGTGCTGTAGGAGTGGTGTATTCACTGCTCCTAAAGCGCCCCTTCCCATTGAAAACAATGGGGCAGCTCTGCTAAACCGCCAGCATAGCGCCACTGCAGCCGCGCTATGCAGCAGGTGGTTTTAACCCTTTCTCGGCCGCTAGCGGGGGGTTAAAACCGCCCCGATAGTGGCCAAAGAGCGCTGCGAAAACGATGGTAAAGTGGCGCTTTTTAGCGCCGATTTGCCGCCGGCGCCCGCCCGATCCAATGTAAAAGTAGTCTAGGTCTGCAGAGAGATGCAGCCAGTGTGTTCCCTAGTTCCAGCACCACTGGTTTAACTCTCTGAAGAATGTGGGGGAGGGATGGGGTCGTACACAATCATGTGCTAAAATGCTGCAGACCTGCCCAGCACTACTATGAAAAGCTCACTGAACATATTAGGCCCCTTTCACACTGGGGCGTTTTTCAGGCAGTACAGCGCTAAAAATAGCGCCTGTTCACCGCCTGAAAAAATCCGGCCCCTTTAACTCCAGTGTGAAAGCCGGCGGGCTTTCACACTGGAGCGGTGCGCTAGCAGGACGGCAAAAAAAAAGCTAGCAGCATCTTTGGAGCGGTATAGGAGCGGTGTGTTCACCGCTCCTATACCGCTCCTTCCCATTGATTTGAATGGGAAACCGCGGTAAAACCGCCGCAAAGCGCCGCTACGGCGGCACTCTGCGGGGGTGTTTAACCCTTTTTCGGCCGCTCGCGGGGGTAAAACCGCACCGCGAGCGGCCGAATACCGTGGTTAAAACGACGGTAAAGCAGCGCTAAATATAGCGCTGCTTTACCGTCACCGCAGCTCCCCGCCCCAGTGTGAAAGGGGCCTTATAGAAGACTGAGATTAAATCTAAACCAAATAGACTGTATACCTTTAGCATAGTTGCAGTGTGTCCAAGGAAGCAGAAAGACTGTTCATTGATTTTATTTGCAGCTTGTGTAATCTTTATCTTAATTTGCATTCTGTCAATTATACACAAGACAGGCTGTTCTGGTCACTAGAATACAATGCAGGTACTGATGATGAAGCCAGTACAAAAAAAATAAAGGCCACTCATAACTATTTTTTATGAATCAATAGTCTATTCTTATGGAAAGCAAACCCTCACCTTTCTGATAAGTTAAAAAAAAAATGTATATTATATATATATATATATATATATATATATATATATATATATATATATATATATATATATATATATATATATATATATATATATATATATATATACACATACATACACACACATACATACATACATACACACTTGCTGATTAATAGTATTCTATCAGAACTAAAATAAAACTGAATAGTCACTGGATTCTCCAGGGAATACGATTGCTTTATTGCACAGCGTTTCCGCTATTTAGTGACATCTTAGTACCTGTGGTGCCCGGGTCATCAGGTTACCAAAAACAAACATCACATGTGGATGGCCTAATCCCCTATGCCAGGGGTGTCCAAACTTTTTTGAAAGGGGGCCAGATTTGATGAAGTGAACATGTGTGAGGGCCAACCATTTTGCCTGACGTTCTTTGAACCATTAAAATTCAGTCTAAGTGTGTTTGTCCGAGCACTAATACACTGCCCAAGAATTCTCTTGCCTTTGTAGCTGTGTGTGGTAAAGAGATGAGCTTGGGCCTGTTATTTGGCTATACCGTATTTATCGCACCTTCACTTTAAGAGGGAAGTTTCAGGAAAAAAAATTAAATTTTAAAAAAAGAAGTGTGAAGCAAAATAAGGGTCAGTGCCCATGAATGCCGCCTAATCAGTGCCCATCTGTAGCACCACCGTTGCCATGAATGCAGCCTCACCGTTGCCATAACTTATAATTTCCAGGAATGCAGAATCAACATTGCCATCAGTGCAGCCTGGTTGATGCCCATCTGCAACCTCACATGGGACTGGGACGGGGCGGGACGAGCGCCAACAGAATCCGTTTTCGCTGCGGCCTCTTTAATACAAAGTCCCACCTCCTGTAATGGACAGAACAGTCATCCAATGGCAGCGCAGGAGGCGGGACTTCCTATTACAGAGGCCGCCGTGCAAACAGGAAATTCACCTGTATGTACGGCACTCGTCCCGTCTCCTCCCTGTCCCCTCCAAGGCAGCCAGCATGTATATCTTTTGTGGCCCCCGGCCCGCTGGGATTCGCTGGGGGCCACAAAAAATATACATGTCCAAATTACCAGGCGGGCCATTCAAATCTGGAACGCGGGCCGCGATTGAGCCACGGTCGGACTTTGGACATGCCTGCCCTATACCGAATACTAGGAGCAAAACTGAATCTCTGGACAAGTTAGTTGTGCTCTCTGGATGCATTACAATCCCTTACACTTAGTTATGATTTCAAGGTACCATTAGAGCTCTCAGGTAGACAGGGTGACACTAAAGACAAATGTTCTGCATAACTTGACAGGTACTCTTAACATCAAAAGGATAACAGCAGGATGAAGATCAGCAGAAGCACACATCAATAGTAAAAGAAGGACCATTCAACATTTTTTTACACTCCGAATGCGATTTTGTGTTGTGCTGCATTTTGGAATTTTGCCATTACCTCAAACATCTACGTGGGTTGTTCTTCATTGTATACGGTATCCCGTTTTTTCATATTGGAAGTTTGTGCCGGTCTCTTTTGTATCATCTTTTACCCATTCCCATCTTGGATGTTATGTACATATTCTTCAGATTTAATTATGTTTTTCTTTTTTTGAATTGTGCATATACCCTTGTTTTTGCAGCCTTTATACAGTGGACCACAATGTTGACACCTACGTTTTTGTACACATACTTATTCTCTTTGTATGTATTTTTTCTGTATTTTTGTACTAACCACACATTTATATACATTTTATTGGCATGTAATTTGTTGTTGGTCTTTATCCTGGCTGTCCCACCCATACCTTTATTCCAATGTTTTTTTCTTTTGGGATTTGGGTGTGGGCTGCTGCAGCCAGGTGAGATCTTTTGAATGCAATCACCAGAATGATCAAGCTGTAGTGCCCTGATTGGCTGTTTAGTCAATGTTGGTCACCTGACTTTAGCTATATATGTTTTGTTTTTTGCATTCTATCTTTAGCTATGACTAAGCGCCTTTGAGGCGTGAAACGCGTAAGCTACTGTTGCTGTTTTGCTGTATCGCATGAGATGTCACTACTTTGGATTTTATCTTTTGCCTAATAAAGAAGTTTTTGCTGAAGTGCGGCCATCCAGACTTCCCTTTTTCCTCACCATTCAACAGAAGCCAGTCTAAAGCCCCCATACACACTATCAGATTTTCTGCAGATTTACCAAAACCATGTCTGCCTGATTGCATACAAATTGAAACTCCTAAAGGTTTGACCTCCTATTATATGGTTTTGGTAAATCTGAAGACAAAAATCAGCAGAAAATCTGATAGTGTGTATGGGGCTTAAGGATCGGCTTCTCTAGAACAGAGAGGGCTACACAAGAAATTCGGCCAGTTTAGAGATTTAAATTTATAGAAAGCAAGGCTTAATAAGTGTGAAAAGTTTTTCAGCATAACTGTAAATACAAGTTCACAAGATGAGTTCCGGTCTAATGGGAAAAAAAAAAAAAGATGTTTTGACTGAATCTTGTCATGACGGAATTAAAAAAGGCTGTTTGATAATGATGTTTACATAGAGCAGAACAGAGAAGTGTCTGCAGACTGGTAACATAGTTTGCTGACATTATCACAGGCACAGAAGCTGATATTAGTGCAGGGGATTTGTGTGGGAAGTACTTAGACGGGTCGCATGTCAGGAGACTGACCGGCTCTCAATGAAGCCGGTTCACACAGCTCCAGGAAGGCTGCGGAGCGAAATGCACAGGAGTCCTGTACATTTTCTGGTCCGTTTCAGGTCCGACTTCAGACAAAAATTCGGACCTGGAAACGGTGAACGCACCGGAACATAAAGCCAAAACAACTTCCTTTAGTTTTGTAAGGAGTGTGGTAGGATTAGAACCTCTGTCAGCTATTCATTGCCAGTCATGCCCCTGATGGGGATCCCCCCCCCAATTTCTATTTGTCCTGATGACCACTGTCACCAAGAAAGATGGTGAAGGGAAATCTACACTTTACAGCTGTCACCAGAATGTCTACTTGGACCTGTTCAGGTAACAATTGTCTTTGGAGAGATTTCCTTTTACTTCCTGTTGTATCGCTGAGACAGGAAGCAAAAAGAAATCTCCTCAATAGGACATTGTTGACAGGCTTTGTGCTTCTGTAACCCTTCAGAATTCATTGATAGGTGCACTTGGCCTACGTATGGGAATGTAAAACCAGAATGAAGTGAACAAAAGCCCAGCGTCAAACCCCTAACCGTTTCCTACACAAAAAGGTTTTGGTTTTAGAAACACAGTTTACAAATTGAACCAAAATGTTTTGTGTTGGACAAAAAGGAGATCGATTAAAATCTGCATTTCTGTTATACTGTATACGTCGGTGTAGAGGTGAACCGAAAATGACAGTTTTAAAAGAAATTTATATTTTTATATATTTCCAATGTCAAGTCGCAGTATATATCCATAAAGTGAATCTGTGCTGTGAATTGACATACTTCAACCTTTCTAAAGTGAATATTCTAAAAATTAATCAAATTGCACATTGTAAAAGTCCACTCTTTCTTATTGCTAGTAGATCTCCACTGTGAAACAACACACAATGCACCCAGGAAAGGTGATGAGAGAAAAGATCTGCCTTCCACCTCCACACACACTGCCGCTTTTTTAAAGAGCAGTATAAAAATAAAATATAAAAAGTAAAATAAATAACAAAAAATAAATTTTATGCGCCCCGTTCCGCCGAACTCACGTGCAGAAGTGAACGCATACGTTTCACAATATGAAAAAAAAAAAATTGGGCTAACTTTACTGGTGTCTTATTTTTTTATTTAAAAAAAGTGTATTTTTTCCAAAAAAAATACACTTGTAAGACCGCTGCGCAAATACAGTGTGACAGAAAGTATTGCAAGGCCGCCATTTTATTCTCTAGTGTTAGAAAAATTATATATAATGTTTGGGGGTTCCAAGTAATTTTCTAGCAGAAAAAAAACTTGTTTTAAACTTGTAAACACCAAATCTCAACACAAGGCTCGGTCCTTAAATGGTTAGGGTCCACAGTAAGGCTGCATTCACACCTATGCATTTTTAGTGCATTTTGCACTACAGAACGTGTTCCATAGGAAACCATGTTAAATGGACTGTAGTTCATATGCATCATATGCAAATCTGCAAAATGCAAAAAGCACTAAAAATGCATAGGTGTGAATCCAGTCCAAGTATAACAAGCATGATTTACTGCATATACAGACTGATTTTATTGTTACGGGTTTAATAACACTTTAAGGATTTTATAAAAAAAATAAAAATATTAGTTTGTGCAATCTGTAGACAACATTAACACAAGTCTATATCATTAATAGTGTCAATTAAAATAGAACCCAGATTAATTTTACAATTGAAATGCTGTGTAGTAGATTTGTGTATCAGATGAGATCCTACAGAGTTGGGTTTTACTAATAAGAGCTAATGTTGGCTTATGTAGAGAACACTGGAGTTTTGGAATGTGAGTACATACAGTTGTGTTTAAATAACAGACAGGGTAACATTTTAAATAGACAAGCTGCTGAAATCACTACAATTGTTGCAATCTTACAGAAACATTAGGTGCCGGTGTTCTGTCAAAATGTGTCCGCCTATCGAAAAGTGTCTGCCCCGTACTGGCAGGCGCAGCGCTTGTGCAGTACGGAGCACAAGGAGATTCGGACAATCTCCAAAGATGAACGGCGCCTGCGCCGTGAGTCCAGATGCAAGCCCCACCATCTAAGTGGACATAGGGCTGCACAAAGTTAGAGGGCACCTCGTGGGCTCGCTTCGCTCCCCACGCTTCGGGCACGGCCTCGCTACGCTCGGCTCTTTTTTTATTCTGACTCTGTGTCCACTTGGATGGTGGGGCTTGAACCTGTACTCACGGCGCAGGGGCCGTTCATCTACGGCTATTTTCGGAATGGGTTTGGCATCCTTTCTGCGCATGTGCAGTACACAGCGGACAGTATGCAATGGGGGACACTATCCGACAGGACACAGATTCACACAAGTCGCGTTCCATTCAGTACAATGGAACCGTTCTAATAGAAGCGACTCAAGTCGCTCAGACTTAGAAAAAGGATCCTGTACTACATGGGGGGGTCTTCGGAGCGTCTTGCATTGACCTCTATAGAGAAGTCGTTTTGCGAACCATGCTAATTTCGCACTGTATGGGGGGGCTTCAGAGTCAGACGAGAGTCGGGCGACTTTGAAGCTGCCCCAGTGTGAACCGGCACTTAGAGAGGGGGCAGAGCAGGTAGATGCTCCGTTTACCACTTAAGCTGATTGGGGGAGGGGGGGGGGGGTTACTTAATCTGGCCAAGTGGTCATATATGGATCAAAATTTGGCTGGTTCAGCAAGGACTGGCCAAAATTTCAATCCATGTGTGGCCACTGTGGTTGAACAGAAGTCTAACCATCCTGCCGGTGTCTTGCCGAGTTGGTTCCCCTGGCGGATTGGTTCCTCTCTGTACTGCGCAGGCGCAGTACGAACGACTAGGCATCTTCCAGAGATTGCCAAAACTAAACAGATGCCAGTGAAGTGTACACCCCACAGCTGATTTTGTTTGTTTAAAAAAAAAAAAAAAAAAAAAAAGTTTAAAAAAAATACACTCCTAATTGAAAGGAAAAACCCCAGATAGCACTCTAAAAAACACAGGTTTTCTATTACTCTCCTCTATATCCACAGCTAAACGATTTATTTTTATTTTTCCTTTGCCCCTTGCTTAGTTATAATAGACCCGTCCCTTAGTTAGACTCCCCCGGCATAGTCTCGTACACTGCCTGCGCGGTGTACACTTCACTCGCATCTGTTTAGGTTCGTCAATTTTCG
Organism: Lithobates sylvaticus; assembly: GCA_028564925.1. Taxonomy (NCBI): domain Eukaryota; kingdom Metazoa; phylum Chordata; class Amphibia; order Anura; family Ranidae; genus Lithobates; species Lithobates sylvaticus. The sequence continues at coordinate 176,472,536 of CM053035.1, read as the reverse complement.
AAAATTTCGCTGCGCATGCGCAGTACAGATCTGCACTAATCCGCCAAGGGGAACCATCTCGGCAGAACACCAGTATACTTTCACTGAATTAGCACTGCAGGCTGAACTGTGTATTCTGACGGCAGGGGAATCTCCCCACTGTCAGAATAAAAAGACAAGCCGAGAGGATTCCCCCATAAAACATCAAATGTGTGGATGGGGGGGGGGAATCAGGTCAGCTGTTTTCGTTCAACCCTGCTTGTTTAAAACAATTCTATTCAAGTATGTGTTCTGGACTCAAAAGACGACCCTTCTATTGTTTTCGGCCTTCTCCAATTTTTTTTTTTTGCTGCTGCTGTTACCCTACTTCCTGTTACAGGGTGGCTACATTCAGTCTCCCTGGCCCCACAGTATGTAGAAACGTAGCCACCCTCTCTTCCTCGCTCCTGAGATGAAGTAGCAAGATGAGATGCACATGACTGCAACTAATGTACACTACTTGCTCCTAACAAACTGAAGCCAGAAAGAAAAGGAGGAGCACTCAGGGGAGACTATACAAGGAAGAAAAACAAACTCAGTAAGGAATAATTTCATGAAGAAAAAAAAATAAAAAATAAAATAGGATTACAGGGCCATTAAAGGCTAAGTTTACATTTGGAGCATGTTACAGTGCCTTGAGAAAGAATTCACACCCCTTGATATTTTGTCATGTTACAACCAAAAACGGAAATCTATTTCATGTGATGGACCAACACAAAGTGGCACATAATTGTGAAGTGAAAGGAAAATTTAATTGTTTTTACATTTTTTTTTTTTTTTTTACAAATAAATATGTGAAAAGTGTGGCGTGCATTTGTATTCAGCCCCCTTTACTCTGATACCCCTAAATAAAATCTAGTGGAACCAATTGCAGAGTCCACTTGTGTTTAATTTATTCTCAGTATACATACAGCTAATCTGTGAAGCCCTCAGAGGTTTGTTAGAGAACCTTAGTAAACAAACAGCATCATGAAGGCCAAGGAACACACCAGACAGGTCAGGGATAAAGTTGGAGAAGTTTAAAGCAGGGTTTGGTTATGAAAAAAATCCCAAGCTTTGAACATCTCGGAGCACTGTTCAATCCAAAACCTGAAAATGGAAAGAGTATGGCACAACTGCAAACCTACCAGGACACGGTCCTCCACCTAAACCGAAAAAGGCTGGGCAAGGAGAGCGTTAATCAGAAAAGCAGCCAACAGGCCCATGGTAACTCTGGAGGAGCTGCAGAGATCCACAGCTCAGGTGGGAGAATCTGTCCACAGGACAACTATTAGTCGTGCTCTCCACAAATATGGCCTTTATGGAAGAGTGGTAAGAAGAAAGCCATAAGAAGAGCTGTTTGCAAGTTTGTCGTGTGGGGGACACAGCAAACATGTGGAGGAAGGTGCTCTGGTCAGATAAGACCAACATTGAACTTTTTAGCTTAAAAGCAAAACGCTATGTGTGGCAGAAAACTAACACTGCACATCACCCTGAACACACCATACCCACCGTGAAACATGGTGGTGGAAGCGTCATGTTGTGCTGATGTTTTTCTTCGGTAGGGACAGGGAAGCTGGTCAGAGTTCATGGGAAGATGGATGGAGCCAAACACAGGGCAATCTTAGCAGAAAACTTGTTAGACGCTGCACAAGACTTGAGACTGGGGAGGAGGTTCACCTTCCAGCAGGACAACGACCCTAAACATACAGCCAGAGCTACAATGGAATCGTTTAGATCAAAGCCTATTCATGGGTTAGAATGGCCCAGTCAAAGTCCAGACCTAAATCCAACTGAGAATCTGTACCAAAACTTGAAAATTGCTGTCCACAGACGCTCTCCATCCAATCTGACAGAGCTTTAGCTATTTTGCAAAGAAGAATGGACAAAAATGTCCCTCTCTAGATGTGCAAAGCTGGTAGAGACATCCCCAAAAAGACTTGCAGCTGTAATTGCAGCGAAAGGCGGTTCTACAAAGTATTGACTCAGGGGGGCTGAATACAAATGCACCCCCCACTTTTCAGATATTTGTAAAAAAAATTGAAAAACATTTATCATTTTCCTTCCTCTTCACGATTAGACCAACACAAAGTGGCACATATCAGATAAAACCCCAATAAAATACATTTACGTTTTTGGTATGCAACATGACAAAATGTGGAAAATTTCAAGGGGTATGAATACTTTTTCAAAACACTGTACACTCACATTTAGGGTAGAATACTTGGAATACAGGAGCCAAGAACGCTAGTGGGGGACCCCAGAGGAGGAAGAGATTCAGGGCCTCTGTGCAAAGCCATTGCTTTTTTAACACCACAAAGGAAGCGCAATGGACCAGTTTGAAGACATAGAATTTAAAGGGGCATACATTTTTCTTGAGCTTTTCTTGCGCTAAAGGTGCAGATAATGACCGAAAAATTTATATTCATTATATTATTTAAATATTATAAAGCAAACTGATGAGGTCTTCACTCTGCCCTCTCCTCCAATAAAGCTTCCAGTGTTGCATAAGCACAGCACTGTTCAATTCAACAGAGCCTTTAGAGCAGGGGTGCCCAACCAGTGGCCCGGGGGCCACATGTGGCCCGCGGATTCCTCTAATGTGGCCCTCTTGCCTTGGAATGGCAGGTTGGCAAGCCCAGATTGCAGATTGCCGACCCGCCATCCCAGAACATCAGTGTTGTGAATGAAGCCGACGGTAGAGGAAGAAAGCACTATCATAAGCCAACGCTTCCTGTATAGCGCCGACTCCTGTCATAGGTAGAGTGATACCAAATGCCCTCTGCCTGGCGATAACTGAATGGAACTCACTAAAATCACAGTCTGTAAGGGCATATCTGTTCTGCAGGGGTTACTGGACTGCTTTTAAACTGATCCGCAGGTGCACCTGCAGGTTACCTGCACTGAGCCATAGACTTCTGGTTTTACCTGTGGGTTGGGGGCTTTCAGAAAGTGCACCAAACATGCAGGATATAAGAGAATTGTATGGCAAAGTGTAGCTAACCCACAGCAAAACCACAAGTAAACTGTGCTGCACCTGCGGCGTGCATAGACCACAAACCATCAGTGTAAAAGCAGCCTTAGACCCTTTTTACACGATCGGTCCAACCCAATCGAGGGCCCGTAGAGTAGAGTGGGCTGTGTCTGTGTCCACTCTGCATATGCAGAGTGGACACGGACCTGTCCTCTGCCCACTCTGCTCATTGTGGCCCACGACTGGTTACTAAGTCGCTTAAGTGGCCCTCGATCTTCAAAAGGTTGGGCCCCCCTGCTTTAGAGAAGTATAGCCAAAGCCATTTTGGCTATGCTTCTCCTATGGATCACAGGAGTGCAGTTTGCTCTGCACTCCTGTGACTAAGGTGACTAAGGCTAAAGTCTGCTATCAGCTGACATCATAGACCTGGGTCCAGGCTGGGTAAAGATTGCGACCATATGGTCGGGATCCACCTAGACACCTGGACCGGCAGCTGGCACAGCCCGTCAGGGATCACTGAGAGACTGAGCAAGCCGCTCCCTCCCTCCCTTCCACAGCCCAGCGCTACAGTGAGCACTAAACGGGCAGAGCAGAGAGCCAGTGACAGTCAGAGGCTATCTGCAGGCTGAAGATCAAGAGCTGAGCAATCAGCGGTGTTTGATCGCTCAGTTTACGGTCTTAGAGGAGGCAGGGGACAGCTGCAGCAGGGATCGGTACTGCAGCCATCAGCAAGCACTATTTTTTTTTTTTTTTTTTTTAAAGCCATATTTCTTTTAATGGCACACAATGCTGCCCATTTCTCCTCCAATCTGAATGTTACCAGTAATTACAGATGGCCACTATCAAGTCACGCAGGCAGCTGTATGTAGAAATATAGGTTATGGCATGTAATAGAGATCTCCCCAATAAAGAAAACAGGCTGTAAAAAGAAAATAGTTAACCCTTCACGCTAATAAAAAAAAGAATATGCTTTTATTACTGAGTGTCCCTTTGGGGGGGGGGGAATCCCTATATTTTGCCTGGAGTTTCACTTTAAAGCAGGAGTAATGAGTAAAGCACAGAAACCCATCACCAAAAACTGTCTAATTATGACACTACAAAAAAAAAAAAATGTGAAATACGTTTCCTAAATGTGGATTTCCTGCATTGCGTTGTTGGCTTACTACTCAAATAGGTCTGATGATGCTGAACAGTAATGTGGATCCAACAGCAGTAACATATTTACCACAGCCCTAATTCATAACCCCCCCCCCCCCCCCCCCCCCACATCTCTATAAAATGGAAAAACAGTTTCTCTTCGCAAGAAAATGTGCAGTTGATGTAATAAACTTTACCACTTTCAATAAGCACTGACTGAACTTCATAACCTTTTTAACAACTGACAGTCTGCCGGGGCTTATGAACCACCCATAACAATCTTGCCCTGAGAAGCTTTATTTTTTTGTCTTGGCCCCACATGACAGACAACAAAATGTCAGCTAGCTGAGCTGCCACTAATCTCAGCATTCCTTGGCGACAGCGCTCAGGCTGATGAATAACTTCAGATAATAGCTAACATTAAACAGGCAACTACTAAGGATACCCGGGGAAACCCTACCAGTGTGAGGGAGACAGAAAGACAACTTAGTTTACTGTATACATTGTAGAGCTGCATGATTCTGGCCAAAATGAGAAATCACAATTTTTTTTGCTTAGAATAAAGATCACGATTCTTGCAACGTAAAATCTTAAACATTATACCAAAAAAAAAAAAAAAAATTGGGCTAACTTTACTGGTTAGTTTTCTTTTAAATTCATTAAAGAGGGAGTCCACCTGAAAAAAATAATTATTAAAAAGCCAGCATCTACAAATACTGCACTTTTAATAAATGGACACTTACCTTTCCTGGAGTCCAGCGATCGAGCAATCGCTCGGCTCTCAGCTGCTGTCGTCGCCATTCTCGGTGAGGAAATCAGGAAATGAAGCGTTGCGGCTTCACTTCCCGGTTCCCTACTGCGCATGTGCGAGTCACGCAGCGCAATGAGAATGCTCCGCGATGTCTCTGGGAGCCGTGTGTGTCCCAGCAGACAGCGCGGCGGGACGGGAAGAGGCGTAGACTCCCGTGGGAGTCTATGCCCGGAAGTGGGTTCAAATACCTGAAAGGTGCCAAATGTGACACCGGAAGGGGGGGGGGGGGGGGGTTGTTCCGAAAAGCGGAGGTTCAATTTTTGTGTGAACCTCCGCTTTAAAGTGTAATTTTTTCCCAAAGAAATTGCATTTCAAAGACTGCTGCGCAAATACAGTGGGACATAAAATATTGCAACAACCACCATTTTATTCTCTAGTGTCTCTACTAATATATATATATATATATATATATAATTTTCTAGCAAAAAAAAAAATTATTTTAACTTGAGACCAACAAATGTCAGAAAAAGTTTTAGTGTTTGGTGTGTAAATGAGGAAAGTTTAACCACTTAAAGTGTATTCCTTTGATCTAAAGGTCAAATCCTTACAATGTTTATACTTAGTTCAACTGCTAAAGAATGTTGGGATACTTGGCAGACTGCCCGGGTTTTTTTCCCCCTTTCTTTTGACTGCTGTCGGCTTCAGCAGAGCAGAGAGAATTCTCTGCATACAAAGAATCGGGAAATACTTTGTCAAGATCCCAAGGGGGGAAAAAGAAAAAGAAAAAAAAAAATTATATATATATATATGTATATATATATATATATAACGATTAATCACGCAGCTCTAATACATTGTATAATTTACTTGCAGCCACACTACTACTGGCTTTACAGGAGTTCTATATGGGGACTGCAGCCTCTTTTCTGAGGAGAGAGACTAAAATTTTTTGGGCAATTTTTAGGCATTTTACCAAGGCACCCCTGAAGAAACCTCAAGGCACCCTGGTTGTTAACCACCTCCCACCCGGCCACATATATGGCCGGGTGGGCGCTTCCTCCTGAGTGGACCTTCAAGAACGTCCCTCAGAAGGGGCATCGTGCCGGCGCAGTGCCGCGATCTCGATGCGCTCGTGTCTCCCGAAACACGGCGCATCTCCGATCGGCAGGAGGGCTCTGTGATTGGCCCGTCTGATCACATCCATCCAATCACAGCCGTCATGTGATGTAAATATAGAGCTGGTTGCTAGGCGATCGGCTCGGCTCTCCTCACACGGAAGTTGTCAGTGAGGAGAGGAGAGCGGATCGCTGCAGCCGGCTGGTGATCAGTGAGTTATGAGCTGTTTTTACAGCTTTTTACACACCAATCACCGGCCCAGTGTCCCCACACAAGTAAACACACAATGTCCCCAAAATAGTGCCCCCAAAGCACTGTCCCCACACAGTAAAAACACCTGTCCCCCACATATGTAACAGTAAAATCATATGTCCCAATGATCATCTGCACACATATGTCCGTGATCATCTGCGCACATCTGTACATGATCACACAAACCAATTATTATACACTTAACAGGATTTATTTTTACCAAAGACATGTAGCAGTATACATTTTGGCTTACATTTATGACAAAATTCGATTTTAATTGATTTTTTAACCTCCCAGGCGATAGTATGATTATTTCCGATTTTTGATGCTCAAAGCGGTACAATTGTTTTGCATGGAAAGTTGGCGTTTTATATTGTAGGCCTGTAATTCTTAGGAATAACACACTTAAATCTGTCTAAACAAGAGTCTAGTAGACATCCCGGGTATGATAAAGTTTGAAACACGAAATCACAAAAATATAATAAATAACTATAACAAATAATAAAAATTATTCAATTATGTAATTAAATCAAAAACACTGAAATTTGCTCAGTTGCAGAATTGTCGCTGTCATTACTTTCAGTGTTTGATGATGGATTTCCCCACAAATCACTATCGCTCAATTCTGAAAGTGATTCTAATTCATTATCGCTGTTTTCTAGCTGGTCTAAAACTAGCTTTTGATGTAAAGGGACGCTTTTTGTCTGCTATGGACAATCTCCAGTTTCCAGGCAGAAAGAACATTATTTATAATATAAAACTGCATGCAGAGCACTGGACAAACCACTAGGGACACAAGGGATGTGTAATAATTAGATACAGTAATGTAATCTGTAAGATTACAGTGTACTGGATATGTATTGTGTGTTTTTAACTTTTTGAATTTGTTGCCGTGCTCCGTCCCCGTGCGTCGAAACGCTCGCAGGGAACAGTGATGAATCGAGCGGAGACACGGCTCGCACACACAGCGGGGGGACATCGCAGGATTCCGGGGGCAAGGTAAGTAACTTTGCATGGATCCTGCGATGCAATCCTGAGTGTGGCTCGGGGTTTACCGCTTTTGGAACTGAAAATTCACCCTGAGCCACACTCGGGAATACCGCTAAGAAGTAGAAAATATTTTTTTTTTTCAAAATTTTCGCTCTTTTTCTCGCTTATATCGCAAAAAATAAAAAACTGATTTGTGAATAAATACCACCAAAAGAAAGCTCTATTTGTGTGAGCAAAAAGATAAAAAAAATTACATTTGAGTACAGTGTTGCATGACCGTGCAATTCTTATTGAAAGTTAGCCTGGGAAGGAAGGGGCGAAAGTGCCCAGTATTGAAGTGGTTAAAGACTGCTTTACAGGATGAAGGTCCACTTTAACCACATGCCGATCAGGCCATAGCCGAAAGACGGCTACAGCGCGGTCGGCTTATTCTGGGTGGATGTTCCACGGACGTCCTTCCAGAAACTTGCTCCTGCGCGCCCCCTGCGCACTCGGGAACATCCGGGACCTGGCGCATCACGGATCACGGTAAACGGCCGCTAATAGCGGCCATTTACCACGTGATCGCTTCATCAAGTGACGGAGCGATCACATGTACACAAGCCGGCGTCACGTCATGACGCCGGTTCCTCCCTCCCCTCTCTGTACCGATCGGTACAGTGAGAGAGAAGAAGCGGAAAGGGGGAGAGATGGGACCAGCGCTGGGGGCTGGATGTGTAGTGCCCACAGCGCTGGTCAGTGACAGCTACTCTGCCAATAAATTTTAATAGAAACAAAGAATTTTTTATTTATTTTTTTTCCGAATTTTCTGTATTTTTTGGTTTATAGCGCAAAAATTTAAAAACCCAGCGGTGATAAAATACCACCAAAAGAAAGCTCTATTTGTGTGAAAAAAAGGACACAAAATTCATTTGGGTACAGTGTTGCATGACTGAGTAATTGTCATTCAAAGTGTGAGAGCACGGAAAGCTGAAAATTGGTCTGGTTAGAAAGGGGGTTGAACTGCCCAGTGGGTAAGTGGTTAAAGGCCAGCTGCACAAAAATGAGAAATCCTCCCCGGCAATGGGGGCACCTAGGACTGCAAGGCCTAACTGCTCAATATTTTTTCCCATTCCAGGAAAACCTGACAAAAAAGCCAGACAAACATTGTTTATTTTTGGTATTGAAAATACTTGCCCTTACTCCCCACTCCAGCAGGCTCCCTCCAGGGCTGTGACCCGGTCCCTTGCAGCTGCTCAGTAAGCTGCAACCACCTTTGGTCACACTCCAGCCTCCTAAAAGCCCAAACCACTGCTGCCCACATGGTGTTTTGCAGCAGGTGGCAGTGTGATGTGCGCATCACACCGCCCCCCTTTTTAAACAAACTTTATTTGAAGTGTAAAGACACTTTATGCCACTGCATATAAGCGCGGTGCACTGCAGTTCTATGCAGCGACATGCAGAACTAAACAGAGCGGTGCGATATTATGCAAACATGTGACACTGCATTTTTGTGGGAACAACTACTATTTTCTATGTGTAACTGTAGTTACCTGTATTCTCCATGCAGGAAAACACAGGTAACTGCTCCTAGTGTGAATGGGCCCTTAATTGTCTGCACCCTGAGCTCTTCAACCATATAATAATCAGTTGTCGGTCAGAAATTCATATACATATTATATATGTAGTAGTTAGGAATGCTTTTGCTTTTCTAGCATGATGTGATCCTGAGGATATCCAGATATTGTGGGAAAGAAAAGCGATTGCTAAATGTAAAAGTCATGCACTTCCCTTGAGACTGCATGGCATTTGATAATTTTTACACGAAGCAACATCAACGTACAAATGCAAAAATAGGCTACTGCTACACCACAATGCACAGCACCAAAAATAGCAAGGAGTTCCTGTATGACGTGGTTACCAGGAAATTCGTTGCCAGCCTTGAAGGGGTTTGGTCCTTTGCGGAAATAAGGACGGTCGTGATAAAGACCAGAAGCAGTTTTCAAAATATTACACTATCCGGTCTTTGTAATAAAGCCGCACACAGGGCAATAACCCACAGTGACAAGAACAATTTGTTTACTGCAGCCTGGTTGGCTGGAAGGTTTTCCAGGTGGCTGGTATGGATTACTGCACTTTGCACATAGCTAATAAAATTGAATAGGATTTACCATATCAGAGAAAACAAAGAAAATTGAGTACTGTCCGTGATACTTTTTTTATTTGCACTAACATATAATTTTTCATGGACGAGCTTTCGGGGTGTGTCCCCTTCTTCAAGGTCTAAGCAGTACTGATTCACAAAAGTTTTAGCAGAAGGTAAAATGTTAAAAAAACATTTTTTAACATTTTACCTTCTGCTAAAACTTTTGTGAATCAGTACTGCTTAGACCTTGAAGAAGGGGACACACCCCGAAAGCTCGTCCATGAAAAATTATATGTTAGTGCAAATAAAAAAAGTATCACGGACAGTACTCAATTTTCTCTGTCACAATTGCACTAATACGGCTACAATCACTTCAAGTAGAGAAAACAAAGAAAGCTGGATTCGGATTGGCTTCAGTGTGTTACTTCAATTTACATATTGTTCTTTCGCTTATCAAACACATAAATATTTAACTAACAATACTAATTATTGTTCTACAACTGCTACATTCCCTGCATAAAAGGGGGGAGGTAACAAATTACCAAATCATTCAACAAAAGAGCAAAAAAAATAAAAAAAAGTTACTCTTCTTTGTAGCTATAACAAACTATTTCATTATTTTTCCTAAAACAGCAACTTTACAAAAGAAACAAAGTATACGGGGGTTCCCCTAGTTACAAAACACCAGACTTACAAACGACTCCTACTTACAAATGGGAGACAACAGGAAGTGAGATGAAAGGGAAATTCATGTTTCTCAACCTCTCCCGAACGTTGGAACATCACAGCTAGTAATCCACGTTTAAAAAATATGTGTCAACAGACTTTACAAGCCACGTTTAGCGGCGTTTGTGTTCAGAAGCGTATAGTTTTTAAAACGTCGCCTATGGAGATTTTTGAGGGTAAAAGTTTAACGCCATTCCACGAGCGGGTGCAATTTTGAAGCGTGACATGTTGAGTATCAATTTACTCGGCGTAACATTATCTTTCACGATATATAAAAAAAATTGGACTAACTTTACTGATGTCTTATTTTTTTATTAAAAGAATTCCAAAAAAAGTGCGCTTGTAAGACCGCTGCGCAGATACGGTGTGAAAAAAAAGTATTGCAACGACCGCCATTTTATTTTCTAGGGTGTTAGAAAAAAAAACAATACATAATGTTTGGGGGTTCTAAGTAATTTTCTAGCAATAAAACCGTTTTTAAACATGTAAACACCTAAAATCCAAAAAGAGGCTGGTCTTAAAGTGGCTAGGCAAGAATGAATGCTTTGCAGCAAAAATAAAGCAGTTTAAACATTTTTTTTTTTACATTTCTAAGTGATGGAGGGAGATTAATACCCAGATAGCAAGGATCACTTACCGCAAATTTGTGGCAGTGTTGAATTGTAAGGGCTTGTTCACACTTGACTAAATTTCTAACGCGCAACAAGCGCTCCCATAGCGTTTGTATGGTGTTAGTATGGGCGACAGACAGGCGTCAGGGAGCTTTAGAACGATGCGTTTTACAAGCGATAAAAACGCTCCCTAAACGCCCTATACGTGGTTTCTTAGCATTAAAACTGCTCCAGAATGGCAAGTGACAGAAATAAACGAATTCTAATGCATCGCGAACCACCAAAGCCATGCTGAAAACACTTGCCAGAGCGATTGTGGAGCATTACCATAGACTTGAATGGGAGGCGTCGAAAGGCTTCAAATGCCTCCTGACTCAACATGAGGCTTCAATTTTGAAGCAGTGTGACGCTTAGTGTGAACAGCACAATGTGCAGTCTATTATATCTTATGCATAGGGGCTTTAACGCCTGCTCTTAATGCCAGTGTGAACTCAGCCTAAAGCCTCGTACATACGATCGGATTCTCTGCAGACAAAGCATCAGACTTTTGTCCGAAGGGCATGTGCCGTGAACTTGTCTTGCATACAAACGCAAACGTAACAACGCAAACACAATTGTCGGCCAACAAACACGAACGTAGTGACGTACTACGTGGAATTTCAGCTCTTGAGCGCCACCCTTTGGGCACCTTTTGCTAATGTCGTGTTTGGTGAGCATTGATTCCGAAGCTTGCGTGTATGTACTTTTGTCTGCCGGACTTGTGTACAGACGA